>BHFT01017846.1:0-14788 GCA_004320025.1 Laticauda laticaudata | reverse complement strand
ATCTATCTATCTATCTATCTATCTATCTATCTATCTATCTATCTATCTATCTATCTATCTATCTACCATCTCTATATCTATTGCTTGTAAGAAGCAAAAGGTATTTTCATTACAGTTCAAAATTCATTGCAATTAGTCACACCCCTGTTCAACTGAGGTGAACAACAACAATTTTTAAGGGATGAGGCAAGGAGACTCCACAAATATAAGTTGCTCTTTTTTCTGACTTTCTGATCAGGAAACATTCTGATCAGTAAGCATCAGCAAGGGGGTATGATTACTATCCAGCTTTTCTAGACTGGATGGTATGATAATGAAATGAACATGTAGAAGCAATAGAACAGAACTTATTCAACTCAGAGTTGAACTCCTGAGTCCTTGGTGCTCTTTGAACTTGATAGTTTGCTAAGAGACATTTCATTATCTGGTTAGATCACATTATCAGTACTAGTAAGTGTGGGATTTGCTCCCATGTTTATAAATATTAACTTGACGTAGGAGTGTTGTTGAGGGTAGAGTTTTTCCCTTGGCAATTCTTTGATGGGGTTTTGTTTTCTGCTTCATTGTTTGTTTGGTGTTAATCCCTGCTTATTTAGGTGCTGGTTGCTGGTGAGGACGTGTTCTGTTTTTTTGTTTTCTTCTTAGCTGATTTTATTGAATGCGGTTTACCTCTATGGTTTATTCATGGCACATGTATTTAACTGCAGAGCTTTCAAATTAAGTTGCTCTGAAACTTTCAAAGTTTCCAATGTGAAAATGCTGATGTGAAAATATGTATCAATATCCATAGAGCCACAAAAAAGTGAATTATCATACTGTTCTCGTATGAACTTGGTAGATTCCAAAGTACTCATTCTGACTGCGAAAAGGCCATTACAGGATGTTCGTTAGGAAACCAATCAGGGAAGCCCCAAACGTGGGGAAAATTAAATAACTGTCATCTGGCCCACAAGTCGGCCGCTAGCTCGGCTATATACAAGGCTGCTGCCGGTTTTTCTTTTGGGGCTATTCCTAGTTTCTTTACCAAGTGTTGAAATAAAGAGTGTTGTTTGGAACCGCGTTCATGCATTTTCTTTTTTCCAGATGGAAACTTGGTGATCGAAGCGTGGATTGTCGTAGAACAGAGACCGAAGCATGCCAGCGATCTGACACTGAGGCGAAAAGGATGCTGGTGAACAATCGCACTGCCTGCACCCTTTCATCCAATGTAGAAGCATATGGAATTTCGTATATTGAGTTGCTTTCTTATTGTCTAGAAAGCAATGAGATGGAAGAAATCTTAGACAAAGGAAGAGGGCTGTCTTCTTTACACACTGCGGACCGCCGTATTCAAAATGGCGAAGGTGCTGTGCGAAACCTGAAGATGGTCAGAGCAGATGACTGTCCGACCCTGAACTGAAATCCTGAAGCACACTACTAACACCGGGTCCCAATCTAATCACAAAGGCACGAATTTTACAAAAGGAACCAGAAGGAGGATGAATCACTAGCAGACTTTGTGGCCGCCTATTGAGACACATGCGAGAGCATTGTGAAGTTTCAAAACATGGACGAGTGCTAAAAGACCGCAAGTCCTCAGCCTGAAGACCTAACCCTTCAGAGCAAGCTTACTCATCCAACAGCTAGAACAAAACAATGGCTGAGGCCATTGCTGAGGCACCGCTCTGCCGAAGCAGTAAAAAGTCAGCAGTCCACCATGTGGCAAATGAATCCGCAGTTCCAGACCTGCCACACACAACCAGGAGAGAAGGCAGATGGGAGGAAACAGCCCACAGCAACACCCCACCACGAGGACAATCGAAACCCTAGAAGTGACACCAAAGACGATGATCGAATATGTCATAGACTCTATTCAATAGAAAATGGTGCAACAAAAAGGAGGAATGCAGCGGGAATTCCAATGTGCGGGCTGCGAGGCAATCACCGCACAGCCTAAGCAGGTTTCCTTGATGGCAAATGTCAGCTTGTAACCAAAAAGGAGGGACACATCAAAAGGGTCCTCCTGCAACAAAGACTATAGTCCAAAAAGACATGGTAGCAACCCCCACCCCCCCTACGCATGATACAGACAAGCCACACCGATGGAACTGAAATAAAAAGAACGGTGATAGAGAAGTAAACGCATCAGTACAGTCACCATCATAATCCAGGGTGAAACGAAAGAAGTTAGGATAGAGGTGACCCATGAGGAGACCTGTGAGAATGGAGGCAACTCAAGGGTCGTCTCCTATCAATGGTCTCTGAATACAACATCCGGCAGCCTAATTCCGAACATCAAGCAAGAAAGAACATAAAAGAAACCCAAAAACTTGTGCACTAAAAGACTAATCGGGAAATTGAATCTCAGTAGTTGGCACTGATCATTTTTTTAGTTGAATTTAACAACATGCTGAATCTTGCTCTGACTGGTTTCAACCGTGACACCCTAGTTGCTAGAAGAATGGTTCGCGACCTGTGGAATTGGGAATGACCGGTATCACCGCGCATGTCTAGCTACCTAACTGGATGAGACCTATTCACACAGAATTCCAAGATTATCTTGAGCAGGTACTTTAGTGGCAGTACTAGGGGACCCCCAAATTCATTAGCCTAGAGCCCCAAAATAAAACCCCCATTGTGTTTAAGAGGCAGATGCATTCCATTTGCGCCTTAAGACCAAAAAATTGACAAACAGCTAATAAGTGATAGCGCAAGAGGGTTTTAGAACCAATTCGACCAACAACAACACAGTGGAAACGCCCTACTGCACACACCGGAACTCAGATGGGTCAGTGCGCATCTGTGGGACTATAATGGCAAACAGACAAACACGCGACCAACAAAGCGCATACCCAGTGCCAAGTAATGCAACATTTAGTGCACTTTGCTAGGGGGAGGAAAAAGATATTCGCAAAACTCAACTAGCACAAGCTTATCAGCAGCTACCCATTGATCCAATAACACGCAAGAGCACAAACAATAGTAACGCATAGAGGGGCATTCATATAATAACCACGCCGTCCCAATTCGAGGATTAGCGTTGCCACGTTCAAAGTTCTAATGGAACGCCTACAAATGGAATCAATAGGTATCATTCCCATATCAAGATGTACTTGTCGATCCCAAAAAAAAGCCAAGCCAGCTGAACCCAAGGCTAAGAGAAGTCTTAACTCACTTGAGACACTCATGCCTAAAAGTTAAGAAGGAAAAAAATGTGAACTGCCACAACCCGGCGCGAATTTTGGGGGCTACTTTATCAATGAAAGCAAGGCATTCGATCTTCCAACTGAAAAGAAAAGGTCAAGGGCTATCAAAGACGCTCCCAAACACTAAAAAACAACACTGGATCTCCAGTCGTCCTAGCCTCATAAATTTTTACAAATGTGTCCTACCCGCATAAGGCGACAAGATAGGCAGAACCCGCTCACATTGACTGATAGATAAAAAAACATGCTTGGACATGGGGCCACTGGAACAGAGAAGCCTTCCAAGTATTAAGGACCTATTAAATGTCAGAACACCTGTGCTAATCCAGTTTAGCAACACCCTAGCCTCTGACGTGGGGGTGCGTTCACCTTTTGGGTCGGCACATCCTGATGTCAAGCCAGCTTCCAACGAGAGACGAGGCACTGGTCGCGCTTTTTACGGCAAAGACGCTCTCCACCCAGGCAAAGCAATTACAGCCAACTTGATCGCGACAGCCTGGCAATTGGTCCCAGGTCAATATTCCTTGAGTACTTTACGGTACATCCCTTTTCATCGTAACCAGACCACAACCGCCCTCCTTGCAATCCTAGCAGGAAACAAGCCAATCCCAAACATTCCTGTCTGCCTAACGAATATAGTGGTCTGAAATTCCTCGCTGCTACTCCTACGACGCTACTCCAGTAACCTGGAAAGGCCATCTCTACGCCAATCCCTGAGTCATTCCCCGTGCCCATCTTAGAAGACGACCCTTGCTCCAAACTACCTTCCACATTTCAACTTGAAGACCTGCCCGGAGCTACCAGCGACTGCACCGATGTCCCAAGATCCACAGCCAAAACCTTTGACGAAATACTGACCCTGGTTAGGTGAAGGCTGGCGGAGGAAAATAAAAAAACCTGAGACTTTTAAACCTTTCATACCAGACAGACCCAAGCTGTCTATCAAAAGGTAGGTGCTCTTATGGTGACAGGTGGGTAAATCCCAAAGCAGCCTACAAAGAAACTGTCCTAGGCATGTTGATGACGGTCACCCGGGGAAGTTAAATATGAAAGGCCTCTGCCAGGAGTATGTCTGGTGGCCCAGGCTGGACAAAGACATTGAACGCTGTTGCAACCATGGCAATGCCTTCAAACGAGCGCTAAGCCCCATCCCACGCACCCAAATACAGGCCTAGGGAATCATCCCAGGCGTCCATGTCTAGAGGTGCACATGACTTCTCTGGGCCAACAAAGGGGAACACCTTTGATTATGTAATGCATATCGAACTGGTTTGGAAGTCTCCTCAACCACTTGGCTCACAACCACTAGCTATAATGAAACACTCGCAAACTGTTGCGACGCAATGGGCTCCAATGTACTGTTCCGACAACAGGGCCTCAGTTTACCCGCCTTGCATTTGAACAACTACCTGGCTGCCCAGGGTATTCACTCACAACCTGATAACTGTGCCCGGGGGTCACCGCGGCTGCGAATGGGCAGGCTAGAATGCATGTTAGGTATACTAAGGAGGGTCTAGAGAAGAATGGACAAGGGGGACGTGCAGGACAACTCAACCGGACTTAACTTGCACGTAATTACCCCAGTAGCACTACAAATAAAAGCCCGCTGACTGGTTAATGGGTAGGAATTCCGGAGTCCCTACCTGACAAGTTACAACCCCCACTACACATGGGACACACCCCCCGACTCCTCCAGCAAATACGATCCTTCGAATTGGGTGACCTAAATAGTCTATGCCCCACAGAACCATTAAACCGGGGGACCCTCTAATGCTGGCCAGCACGACCAATCACAAAATCACAGGCCCTGATCCTACTGACTAAATGCCTAGATATGGTGAGAAGGAAAGCGGCACATAGACCAGGCTTCAATTCCACAACCTCGAATGAGAAAAACAACCACAAGACAGAAAATAAATACGGAGTAATAAAACAACAACAGGGGGAGGAAGTACAAAAAAAAAAAAGGGAGAGACAACCTCCTCATAACAAGACAACAAACTCTGCTACAAACGACAATCTACACAAACAAAGAAAGCACTCACGGTCTGTAGATAACCCCAAAGAAAGAAAGTCGGAGCAGAAGAGCAAAGTGAGGCCTCCTGAAGGTGCAGCCCAGGCCAGCTCAACCAACCTCAAGAACCACGGAGACCGGCAAGAGAGCATTCATCAAACTGGCCAGAGATTTCAGGCCGGAGCGCCATGGCTGACCAACCTTCCAGGAGAGTTCCATGAGAAGCAGAGAGAACGCAGCGATCCGTCCGAACTGCTTGAACGACCAAGAACAAGACATGAGTAGCCGTCAGGGTCAACTAGAACTAGAAAGCCACCTACACGCGCGACACATCACCATCACTTGGAGGACGAAATAAGGGGAGGGTTCGTATGGAAACTTGGTAGGTTCCAAGTACTATCATTCTGAACTGGCGCCAGGAAAAGGCCAACTACAGATTGGTTCGCTAGGAACCAATCCGGGAAGCCGTCAAACGGCAGGAAGAATTAAATAACTGTCATTGTCCACAAGCTGGTAGGCTAGCCGCTATATAAAGGGCTGCTGCGGCTTGGGCTATGTTCTGTTTCTTTACCTAGCGGTTTGAAATAGAGAGTTGTTGTTTGGAACCCAGTCTCATGTGCTTCTTTCTGGATAGAACACATACTATCTCAGATAAATGACTAACTTACACTATGATGGAGCATCTATGACTCTAGGCGGCAGATTATTCCATAAAAGGTTGTCATGATTAGGAAATTCTTTCTTATTTTGAATTTGGATTGCCTTCACTGAGGGCTCCCACCCATTGATTCTTTTCCTATATTTGGGCATTATGGATAAACATATCTACTTCCTTTTACTATTCACGGAATTTTGCCTCTAAGCCCCTCATTTGTTGCTCTTCTATGTACAATCATTTCTCTTTCTTTTACCTACAGAACAACTACATGATTCAGTGGGTTGGGCATGGAGGGAGTAATCCAATGACATTCCACAATACTTTCATTTTTTTAATGTGATATTATGAAAGAAAAAAAGAAAAAGGCAGGCAGAAACATCAACAAAATGTTAAAAAAGAAAATAAAACAAAATTACCTCCAAATAAATTATGCACGATAATAATTTAAAAAATTACAATTACTATGTAAAAGCAAGTCAGATCTTAAACAAGAAATTAAACATTTCTCATGTCAAGGCACATTAAACATTCTTCCAATTTCATCAATAAAGAACTAATTTCAAATAGTAAATTAATATCTTCTTTTAAATCAGATTGGTATTTTGTTTACATCCATGCAGAATAATTCTGCTTTCTGAGCTTTAATGTCACACAAATAATTCTACTTTCTGAGCTTTAATGTCACACATCCATGCAGAATAATTCTGCATGGATGTGTGACATTAAAGCTCAGAAAGTCTAGAATTTTTCACAATTCAATAAATTCCTACCGCATTTTCAGCACATAGCTGAAACCTAACATTATTATTTTTTAGCCTTACTTTTCTTCCCCAAATTAACTATATAATGGGATCATTGGGGAAGTCAAAATCACTGGGGTTACTGCTCTTTCAAATAAATGACAATTCCAACGTAGTGTATTTCTTTATTGTATTGAAGCATTTATACAGTAATATATATTAATATATAATATATATTATATATTAATANACGTAGTGTATTTCTTTATTGTATTGAAGCATTTATACAGTAATATATATTAATATATAATATATATTATATATTAATACAGTAATATATAAATATATATTTATACAGTAATATACATTTGTACAAACTCATGACAAGTAACAAAAAGAAAAGAAAACCATAATCAATACAATATAGCAGATTTCGTTAAAGTGTATTAAAATAATGAGTCTTTGGCAATCCAATTCAGTTTTGAGAAAGTTGACACTCATCCTTTTGTAAAAATCCACCAATTCATGAAAAAGAATCTCTTGAATCTTCTGTTAAGATCATAAGAAACATTTATAACATTCATTAAATATAAGATCATTGATTTGCCATAGTATATTCTAATTCTATATTCCACATTTTGCAAGTGTTAATAATATTTTGAACATCCTATATAAATAAATGGCTGGCTGGTAATCTTCCAAAGCACTTCCCAACAGAATAAATAATTTGGGAGTTTTAAAAGCTGCTCATACATCAAGTCGAAATTGAGAAACCAGAAGACTTTTTAAATCAAATATATTGCCATTTTGGAATTTTAGGCCACCCAAATAGTTTTTGCAGTACAAAATGTTTTGAAGAAATCTTTAGTAACAAACTGGTCTAGAGTGTTAATACATTTTTTCCTGTTGAAATACTTAAGCACGCATCTCTACACACATACAAACACACATGTCTGCTATTTTTAAATTGGGATTATCCAAGATATGTGCTTGACAGACTTCATTACAGCCGGCATTCATACCACCAGGGAACTACTGAAAATGAAAACATTTACTGTCAGTCTGATCTGTGACAAAGTAATTTTGCATTGCTTAGGCAGCATGCATTTGAAGGAGCTGCTGGAAAATGATCAAAAAAATATCTCAGCAAAAACTGAAATAGAAAAATGCAACAAATTCAGCTTAGCCTTCAGGATGCTTGAAACATTTCTCAGTAATAAGATTAATTTATTTTTCAGGGATTCTCCCTTCTCCTCCTCTGAGCACACTGGATATTTAGAAGGCCAATAGATTTTAACTCAAATGTATTATGGCAATAGGACCTTGGAGAGTAATCATGTTCTACAGTTTTAATAAAATCACATCAATGTCTGCTAGAACTATACTAACTACCAAAAGAAAACTCTTAACAAATCTATATTTGTGCATCTGGGATTGTAATTAATGCTTAATGAGGAGTGGATAGAGAAACAGAATTTAGTGTTTCTGCAAAAAATATTTTGAGAGCCTCATTATATAAAGAGAGAAATGAAGATCAAAAAAAGGAAGTTCCTGGAAGTTAATTGCATCAAAATTGAAGAAAAAATGTCATATCCTTCGACAACATTAATATATTATTGGGCATTTCAAGGTTATTAAAATAAATTCCATTCACATCACTAAAGTTATTCCAAAATACTCATGTCAACTTCTATGTTTTATAACCCCAGTTGTCTTTTTCTGCACATCCATACTTGAATTTGGTTGAGAAAAAACGCTGAATTTGTTGCACTGAATAAAATGAAAGCAGAATGAGATGAAATGCAATAAGGATAGAGTGATTTATCATCAGTGTAGAGCAATCAGATTATGGCATAATAAAAGTTTAAGAGTAACATTATAAATGTTGAGGGTGGAGAGAATGGAATGAGAAAGAGAAGAAACTCATTTTTTTTTACAGGTTTGATTTTTTTCTCCCATTCTCATAAAAAGTTTACCACCAAATTTCAAACAGCTTGGCTTTCTTGAAGACAGTCAATTGATTAAGGGTTAATTTTGAAGTTGTTTAATATTTGTTTAGAAATGTAAAAAATGTAATTTTTAAAGCTTTCCTTGAACGGGACTAAGTAGATAATCTTAAATTTAATGTTTCGCTTTAAAATAAAAATAAAAATGGAAGTTAAATTATCAACAGGAATGTTTTAAAAATAAGATAGGAAAAGAACAGTATATCCTACTGAAGGAATCTCAGAAAACTGGGGAATAATTCTGTTTGTGATTCCATCCATTCTGCATAGGAAACTCATGTTCTACAGGCTACTCTGTCTTGCTCCCATGCCTATCAAAATTTTAGGCTGGAAATATATTACAAAAAGCAATTGCCATGACTTTTTATTACATTTAAAAGACTCCATGTGACCAGAACCNTTATTACATTTAAAAGACTCCATGTGACCAGAACTACTGTGTAGCCAGATTTTTTTTTCTATGAGGTTCAAACCTTCTACCAGGAATTGAACTCACAGATTTTCCCACTTTTTCCACCATATATTTTCTATTCATTTCTATGAAGGTGTGTTACATCCAACAGACTGAATGCACTTATAGAAAAGAAAAGGCCAGAAAATCCCAGCATATCATTACATCAGAAACTCTTGGGATCTTGATAAAAAGAAAAAGTAAACCCACTCCCTTCTCAAAAAGACTGTTCTTCTGCTGTTATAGATAAACAGCATGGACAATGTTATGTGTTTTTATATTTATTAGTTGTGAACACATTTTTATATGACTTAAGGCCCGGTCCCACTGGTCAACAGACTCAAAATGTATGCCTAAAGGACACAGCAGACGAGCAAAATTTCGGGGGTGGCTCCATCCATTGTCATCCACTCCAAAAAGTGGTGAAAAATTTGCATAAACGGAAAAGAACGGAAAAGAACAGAAAAGAACAGAAAAGAATGGACGTGGGTAGTATGTACGCGGGGATTGTTAAATGATGTTCATATGAAGCCTAGCGGTATGAAAGCGGATGGAAGTGGATGACACCCCTCCAAAGGGTTCCGGGGGGTTAATTTCAAAGCGGCGACGCATAGCAGATGAAGCAGATGCTCACATACGCCTAAAGAAAGAACGGGATGCTGCCAACGGATGTATATTCGGATGCAAAACATTGACTGCACATCCTTTCTATTTCTGTGCTACTAATGCTGTGTAGATGTTCCGTGTACCTTTTGTTTCCTCCCTCTTTCCATTTTCACTGCAGCGGATGTGAGTTGCGAGGTTGCCCAGAGGATGCAGAGAGGATACAGAGGATGTTTAACAGATGATAAAGGACATAGAATGTTTGTTGCTCGTATGTCGTGGATTTACATCGTACACAGCGGAAAGTTCATCCATTCACAAAGTTTGTGCAGCTCAAAACTTCTTGCGCGGATGAAATCGCAGTGGATGGATGCTCGACGGATAGAGCGTATGAAACACATATGCAATGAGTACACAACGGATGCATAGCGTTTTCCAACGGATGGCAAGCTTTTTTTTAACGTTTTACATCCTCTTTGCATCCGTAAGTGCAGTGGGACTGGGCCTTTATACACCATTCTTGAGTCTTAATTCCAACGCAATTTGCAATATATATGTTACAGAACTCATTCTGTCATGTCCTTAAATGCAGTGAGTGAGTTTTCTTTTCAAATTATGCTTGGAACCTAGATACCCAAATGTAGGCCATCCTATCAGCACTTAGACCATCTTAGCAAGACTTTCTTGAAAGTTCACAGGACAAGAAGGTCGTTCAGTAGACCGAAGGATAGATAAATCCTTCTTTATAAAGGTCTGAAGCACATTTATCGCACCATATTTTTTATTATCTTGCTAAATATTTGTACTGGGGGCAAAGATAATATATTAGGAAAATCAATGGATAAAATGTGCATATCAGCATTTCTGTGTTGCATGCTGCTTTTCCTAATGCATGCATATTATTTTGCAAGCAATTTCCTTTAGTACAAAACTGCTGCAGGTAATTTTCTCCAGTGTGCATGTTTTAGATGCAATGTTATCAAACACAGAAATGTCATCTCATCTTTGTTTCACCCCAGAACATGTCAAATTAAACTAATTCATATTAAGATTGTTAATCATTTCATGAATTAAAAATTGCTAAACAAAATGAAGAAGTCTTGAATGAGGTCTTGGATGTTCAAAATAAATGATCTGTTGTAGTAGAATATTTGTCCATCACAGTTACTCAAAGCAAAATAGGTTGTGTGTATGTGTGTTTCCAAAATATTTGTTCTTTAATAATAATCCTCGGCGTTAACTTCATTGCTTTATTCTTCCACTCCTATTTCCATTTTGGTCACTGCATAAATCTTCTTTCTATTGGCTCTCAGTCAAACACAGAAAACATATTTTCCTAACCTTCACTACCTTGTGCCTCCTAGATACAAAAGATGTTGTATTAACAGCACTTTTCCACCAAGCTGGGAATGATTAAAACATAGAGATGGACATATAAAAAATGGAGGATTAAAATGTTGATTAAAGTCAATGTAACTTATGAAGTCCTGCTTTCCTTTACATCTATATGCCTATATAGATTTGTCTTTCTGGTTTTTTCCATTCCAGTGTAAAAACCATTTAAATAAAGTGAAAGCTTGTTCTAAAAATACAAGGCATATTAATTTTTAGGCTTCCTTGGTTAACAAAACACAAAGCATCTGAGTTAACATAGTCTTCAAATTTAAACAGCACAATGTTTTTGTCCAATATTCTGATATTATATCTATTATATTTTATATAGAACCTTGTCTTGGTCATTATGATAATTCCTATCAATAATAGGAACAAGAGTATTTAAATCTTAAACAGGTTGAGACAGGTGATTGCAATGTAAAGAGAAAAATCCTAAATATTTTTAGCATTTCCTTATACAAATCAGTATTAACAATGAGAGATATAATCAATTTACTCAATGCTTTTCTTTCTTTCTTTCTTTCTTTCTTTCTTTCTTTCTTTCTTTCTTTCTTTCTTTCTTTCTTTCTTTCTTTCTTTCTTTTTCTCTTTCTCTTTCTCTCTCTTTCACACCCCCCCCCTACAATTTTCTGTCCTCTTTCTCCTCCTCCTCCAGACACTGTCTGCTTTGGTATCCAGACAGAAAATCCAGACAGGGCTATTCATCAGTGCAGCTGTAATATGTCTGACTTTATTGGCTTTCAAATTTTATCACCACAATGAATAGGGTGAGGGGAAATGGGTGTGGTAGAATAAAAGCAAGCTCTATACAATATTGTGCCCATGGATTCTCCTTGATATGGCAGGTTAAGACCAGAGAAAAACAATGGCAAAAGAGAAACAGCTTGTGGGAAATTGCCCATCATGTATGCGTGTCTGTGTATCTTATGTCAACTGTTGTGGATTGTACATGCTGTAAATTTTTATCTGAGGTACATGCTACATGCTACCTGAAACTTACTTTTTTTAAAATCTTCACATTTTCAGATGCACATTTCTTGTGGTTCATTTGGTATTACTTAATTTTGTATGGAAAAAAAGAACACATTATTTTTCTAAATAGTGTGATTCCCTACATGGATGCTCAGAAATAAATTCAATGTATTCATTGGAGCATATTTCACAATAAGCTGGTCTCTTGTTATAAACAAGGGCACATTTCTTCAAATGTATCTGTTCAGCTAAAAATTGATAAAATAATACCACATCAACATTTCATTCATATCAATCTTCACCAACCTGATGCTCTCCAGATCTAATGAAACTATAACTTCTTCTACAAGTTGTAGCTGAGGGCACTTCCAGTGCATATCACTCAGTATTCTCGGAATCTATTTGATCTTCTATTTTCATGGTTTTTTGTTAACATTGTCTTCTGTCTCTTGATCTTAAAGCTTGCAAACGCACCAAATTCTTTCAGTTTTCTCATTAGTAATAATATCAATTCTTAGAAAGGGTCAATTTTTCAAAGAAGTAGCTGTATTCTTTTGAATTGCCATTTTTCTGTTTCCATGTGTTCAAAAGTCCCAAATTGTTCATCAAATCAAAAAAAGTTTTGCTAATTTGCCTTGAGTGATTTTAATACTTTTCTCAAAAGTTTGGTCCAGTTGTGGGGAAATAATTCAATTCCAATTTCCCATCCAATATCAATTTTCATAAGAGAAACTATAAATCTCTCCATAAGACTTTTATAGAATTTATCCTCATTTGTAACCATCAGAGAAAATGCTGTAATTCCCCTTAGTCAAGTTTTTTGTGACCAATTTGTTCATGATTAATTTTCCCATGTTCTTTTTTTGTTATACTTCGTGTTTTGGTCTGTGACCGCAAATAAAGTATTATTATTATAATTCCTGATATCAAACCCTTAATCCCATCCAAATTAACTTCCACCAACAAAGCTACCATGCAGATAAGTCAATATAAGTTCTGGTTTTAGTTGGGAATTTACATACAAAACAACTCCATTTTTTTTTTTTTTTANAAAACAACTCCTTTTTTTTTTTTTTTACTTTCTGGTGAAATAAATTCTTCATCCAAATTCCCTCCACATCTGAACAGAATTAAATCAAAACATTTGCTGTTTAAATGTAAAAATCATAACAACTAATTTGTTCCACTGAAATCAAATCTTTCTGTTTTAATCTATCAGTCAAAAAGAGTACTCTTTTTTCTTATGCAAGATTAGAATAGAATCTTGCATAAGAAAGAGTTGCATCTTGCAGAGAATTTTGAACAAGGATTGTGTTGTGTTCGCAAAGAATGAGACTTGAGACCACCGTAACTTCAGCTCTTTTATTTAGTTCTTAAATTCTGTCTGAGTCAGGAGCCATGGCAACCCTTTTTATAGAGAGGCTGCTCACGGCTCGCGGCCAATGATGGCTTCTTGATTCTCCCGCCGCTGAGGTGGCCAATCATAGGCTAGCTATTTTTGGCCAATCACCGTCGAGTAGAACACCAATCAGATTCAAGTGTTTGTGGACCAATGGGAACAGAGTATTTGAAGTATGCTAATATGTAACAGATTGCAACTGTAATATCAATCTTGCATTAAAATCTTGCCAGTGCCACTTGTGTTATTCTTGTCAAAGTGCACCAAAACATCCCTTGAAGAATTTCTAATTTTCACAATTGCATTAATCTTGCATTTATTCTATATATCCTGTCAACTTCTGTCTCTCAGAAATCTTGTATTTTATTTTATATATTCTGAGAAATTAGCTCTCCTATAAACTGTACTGTATATTACTGTTATAGAACTAGCTGGGGTCTCTTTTAACCAGTATAATTTCTATCTGCAACAAGCATCCATATTAATGTACCACAATAACTAAGAATTCTTTAAAAGAAAACAAAATGGACATATATAGAAGTAATGCACTGGCTGAGGCTCCTTCCCAAGATGGCTGCTGACTATTAGAAAGGTTTTTATCTTCTGATGATGATCTGTTGATTTTGCTGCCAAGGCTGGTTCTTTGGTCCCTAGATTTGAACGGGAGTGCTTAGGACTGATCTAAGGTAACTTTTGGACAGCCAGAGACTCATAGTGAGTGGGAATCTTAAAGATTGCAGTTCCCTGTGGGAGCAGCTGAAAATTAGCTGGTCTTTCAGCCATCTTTTCCTCTTAGGAGACCATTCTCATGTGAGCCTGGCTTCTTCACTTTTTGAAGTCTTTGTTTTGTTTTCTTTTTACCTTTAAAAGTTAACTGGCTAGTTAGTTGAATGATGATTTATTTCATCCCCCTGCTAGATTTTATCTGTTCCTTTTTGCTTTTGATTTGTTTGGTTGTTTTCATTAACTGCTGCTTTTCCATAAGGAAAATCACAGCTGTGTTCCTGGATAGTAAAGGTTTTTTTGCTTGATTTACATTTTTATTGGACATTCACGAGAGGCAATTTGTATTTTATTGATTTGCAAAAATTTTGGAGCTCAATTTTTTTCAATCTTTTAATTTTGCATTGAAATATCCAGAAAATATCTTCCCTCTTCCTTGTGTATTTTCTTATTCTGCTTTGAAGAACTGTGTTACCTAGAGCAACAACCATGTATCAGATTACAGAGAAAGGATTGAGACTATGGCTTAAAAAAAGACATATTTGGTAACATGTAGAGATAAAATTCAAAAAATTAGAATATAGTGCAAAAGTTCATTTATTTCAGTAATGCAACTTAAAAGGTGAAACTAATATATGAGAT
>BHFT01017845.1:0-40525 GCA_004320025.1 Laticauda laticaudata | reverse complement strand
CTGAAGCACCTCCCACTACTGGATGCTCTTCACAGCTCAAAGAGAACGGGCATGTCAGGTAAGTACCAACGCCCTTTTTATGTGACAAAAGAATAAATAACATTCTCAGGCAATATTCATATTAATTGTACTGAGTTAATTTAATAAGCACTATAACCACTGACTAGAAACAAGGATGTCTTCTTGTTAAAAGAAGTTCAGTCACTGTTGCAATTAGACTGAATCTGTCAATTTTTTTTTCTTAGTTTGTTTCTGCCTGGTCAATTAGTTTGCAAGAATAGTATGACCTCACATCTTCCTGCAAATTTTATTTCATGTACTCCTAAATTTTTATGGTGCATTTCCTTGTATGTGTATCTCTTTTCAAGACAGGTACTGTATCTCTGGTATAAAATATTCTGTGCATACTTCCCCAAAACACATATTTTATGAATTTCTACGTGCATAACAAAATTCTAAAAACTCTAGATTTCAAAATACCAATGTTGAAAATTTCTGAACAATTTGTGCTTATACTTCTGAATAAATTTATTATGGAAGATGCTTCCTTGGAGAAAGTAACTCACATTATGTGGCAATAAAATTATACTTTGATAATTTTCTGATGCAAGACATAAATGTACTCATTTATAGGTACAGAACCTATGGGATTTTGCTTCTTGGGTTGGGGTGGTTAGTTTATGCCTTTTTGTAAAAAAATTAGCATTAGTTTATTAATTAGCATTCTTTTTTTCCTTTAAGGAGCGATTTCAGTTTCCTGCCCAAATGACAGATGTGTCTGAAAACGCCAAGGACCTAATTCGAAGGCTTATCTGCAGCAGAGAACATAGACTTGGGCAGAACGGAATAGAAGACTTTAAAAGCCACCCATTTTTTTCAGGGATTGACTGGGATAACATTCAGAACTGTGAAGCACCTTATATTCCTGAAGTCAGCAGTCCAACAGATACATCGAATTTTGATGTAGATGATGACTGTTTAAAAAATTCTGTAAGTAATAGGGGATAGTATTTGTAATATGTTGCATTGATATTTATGTATTTACGTTTAAATTTTCTATCTTATTTTTTACTAATACCCCAATCATTATTTAAGATAGGCAGCAAATGAACTTTACAAACAAATAAGTAAATAAAAATTACTGATAGACAATTACGATCAAACTTTATGTCTGTTGGGTCACAAAAAATGGAAAGAAGCTGAACAATAAGCTTTCATTAATTTCTAAAATTAAGAAAAAAATGCAATCAGATACTCCAAAAAAGAATAGTTTTTATTGTTTTCTCAGCTTTTTGTTCTGTACATTTTGGTGGTATAAACATTGCTGGAAATAAGAAGCATTGAACCAGAAGCAGTTTTATACTACCATAAATGATCAAGGAGGCCAGCAGTAGTGTTTCTGTGATGGTCTGTTCAAATCTGCTACTTTTTCTGAACCAGAATACCCATTGTACTGATTTTACCTGAAATTAATACAAATGGATTAACCTTTTCTAAATTAGTAAACTCTTCTTATTCCTTTAAACCTCAGGAGACAATGCCTCCACCATCACATACTGCATTTTCTGGCCATCACCTGCCATTTATAGGATTCACATATACAAGTAGCTGGTGAGTAACCAGTTTTTTTATATTAAATCATAATAGAATAGCTCAATCATTTTGTGATTTAAGAATAAAATAGAATTAAATGTAAGTATTTCATTGCGTTATTTGTTAATATTTGTTTCTGTAATGTGTGCATTTTACATAAAAATTTTGAACCAATTGTGTAACACAAAATTCATAGGGCACATTGTTTCCATCTTCATAGTAATACAGAAAATGCAGATTATATAATAAAACTGCACACCAGACAAAATCCCTAATGTTTATATCCAATATATAGTTCTTGTTGTTTTTTTCCTCTATCTAGAATAATAATTTTAAAAAGGTACAGGAGTCCCTGCAGATTTTACTCCACTAGTCATTGCCAACTGTAGAGGCAGTGCTCATCTCCATTTCAAGGCCATTGAGCCAGTACTGTCTGAAACATTTCCATGGTCATGCCAGCATGACATCATAGATCAATGTTACATTTCTGCCGAAGTGGTGCCTATTTATCTATTTGCATATGTATGCTTTCAAACTGCTAGGTTGGCAGGACCTGGGGTGAGGACGAGAGCTCATCCCGTCATGGTGGAGCTCAGGTCTTGAACCTGGACTGCTGGCTTTCCAGCTGATAAGCCTCATGTCTTAACACTGAGCCAACATGCCCACCCACTTAGAATAATAGGTGAATGCAAAATATTAAAAGGGTAAGACTGCAAGGGTTTTTTTATGGATAGAGACAAACATAACCGCTGTTTTGCAGTGGCACTGCAAAATACTTATTCAATATGCAATTGGCTATTGAAAGGGCTGCTGACTGATAGAATACAGGACTTATACAGTTGGGCAAATTTATATCATAGATAATTTTCTTACCTGCATTATCTACGTATATACAATGCTGCTTAAAAGGTTGCTAATCTTTTTTGAATATGACTTAAAACATGATCCATACAAGTCCTAAAACTATATAAAGAAAGCCCAATTAATCAAATGAGTCAAAATCTTAATTGATTTATTGAATATGTGGGGAAATTATGTGAACATCTAGGATGATCAGTTCATCTGAAGGAAAAATTAGAGTCAAGTATTTTGATTAATGGGAATCTGGAAATGGGGTGTGAATATGGAATCCTGCTTTTTTAAAGTATTGAATTCTGGATATTCACTGTCAAAGTCTGATTTACACAATACAGATATGTGGAAGTGTGTCATAATTTTTTTGGGGGGGGCAGATTTCTACAGATCTCCAAAGAACAATTGTTGACACACTCATCAGGCTGGAAAAGATTATGAAACTATTTCCAAAGAATTTGGACTCCTTCAGTCCACTGTCAGCAGATTTTGGACAATTAAAGACAGTTTAACACCATTGTTACCCTCCCTAGGAATAGTTGACCAACCAAGATCACACTAAGAGCAAAACATATAATACTTTGGGAAGTCTCAAAGAATTTTAAAAGAAATGATGTCTAAGGAAATAAAGGCCCTAGGAACTAAAGAAATGAAATGGCCAAGTCCAAATCCTGTGCTTAATTCTATAGAAATATTATTGACCTGAGGTAGGCAGTTCATGAGAAGAAACATATTCACATCCCTGAGTTGAAACTTTTCTTCAAGAAAGAATAGGTTAAAATTTCTCCAGGCTGATGTGCAGAAATCGATCAACTGAAAGCAAAGGTTCACATAGCTTTGAATCATTTACAGGAGTGGGATTCAGCTGGTTCGGACCTGGTCAGGTGAACCAGATTTTAAATTTACATCTGGTTTGTCAAACCAGTCGTAGAACCAACCAGCTGTCCCCACCTGCCCCACCTCTCCCAGGAGTCTCCATGCAACTCATTTTGGATGCAGGTAAGTGCATCCATGCAGTCCACGTGGAGGCTCTGGAAGAGCGAAAAATGTCTCTCCTGGAAGTCTGGAAACGAGCCTGTTTCCTTCTTCTGGAGGGCCTCCAGACCCCAGAGGAGGCCGTTTTTGCCCTCCCAGAGGCCTGAAGGAATCCTCTGGACTCTGGGGTAGGCGAAAAATAACCCTCCCAGAAGTTCCGGTAGGCCATACCCACCATGGCCATGCCCACCCAGCAATTGGGCAGAGAACCGGTTGTTGGGATTTTTATTTGTTTATTTTTTAAACAAGTTTTATTCAGTTTTTCACATAGATTACAAAANACTTTTACATGCAAATATGACATGGTTATATATTCATTTTTACATTCAACTTCCTATCTTATCCAATTTTAACTTAACTCTATTATTACCTTTTCCATTCCAACTTTACAGAAGAAAAGAACAAACAAATTATTCCTGGTCTCTGATATTAGTCTCAATCTAAACATCCTCTCAGTTCATTTCAATTATTTCAAGTATATTTCTTAAACATCAATATTTCTTTTAAAGATAAAAATAACAATATGCATTCACCTAATAAAAATTATCAAAGTCCCTCCTTCCTCTTAATAATCAATATTACCTTATTCCCATATCTTCATACTTATTATCTTTTAATTCTTTTATCTATCAGATTTGCAGTTTCATCACATATTCTTTCCATAGGTTCTAGATTAACACAAGCTTGTATACAAGAAAAAAAGCATAAGTTCCCCCCACACACACACCTTTTACAAATTTGAGTGTGTCACCTCAGTGGTTTAAATATACCTTAATTCGTTCACCTTAATTTCCAATAAACATTTGTTTTTAACTAGTTATGATAATAGTCATTCCCTAATAAACTACATAATATTATATATCTTTTCCATCAGATTCCGCAATGTATTTTGCCCCTTTAATTTCATAGAATTTATTTATAGTTTCAAAATAAAAATAAGAAAAAAACAAATAATCCATTTTAACTAATCCTGGTCACTGATATTGATCTCACTTTTAAACATTCTCACAGTTCATTTCAATTGTTTCAACTTATTTAATACACATTGACATTTCTTTTAAAGATAAGAATAAAAACATGCATTCACTTACTAAAGAATATCAGTGTCCATCTGGTTGTTGGGATTTTTAAATCCCACCCTGATCATTTCCCTCAATAAATGAATGAACAAGTACAATGTGTTTGACTCATTTGTTTAATTTAGTTCTGTTTATCTAGTTGTAGGATTTGTATGGAGAACAGATCATGTTTTAGGTCAAACCTTTGCAGAAATATTGAAAATTCAAAAGGCTTCACAACCTTTTAGCATCACTGCATAATTGGAGAAAGTATACCTAACTATGTGGGTAATTTGTAGATATTTTTTTCTACTGGCAGAGCTATTTCATTGCTGGAATGGGGAGAGGTGACAAAACTATTCTCTTCCCTCCTTATGAGTGTCGCCACTTAAAATTGACTCTAGATATTTGGAAAATCATTAGAAATCAATTTGGAGGGTAATAAGAGGGAAGAGGGACAATCTTTGTGAGTGGATTTCATCCGAATGTTCAAATGGATTTCTACTTGAATTATATTGGATTTCAATTGCAATTTATGATGGCCTCATTAATACATTTACAAAAAAATGTACAATAAAAAGACCAAACTGTTTCCAGTTTTCTATTGGAATGTATATATGAACTTTTAATTATCCTAATATGAAAGTCATAAAAATCACTGTTAAAATATTCTAAACCTGATAAGTATCTTCTCAGTGTCCTTTCGGATCGTAGTACTCTAAGATTTGCAGCTGGGCAACGTGTAATGGAACTTGATGCCAATGTTCAAAGAACACTAGAAGATACCTTAGCTACAGAAGCATATGAGAGACGAATAAGACGTTTAGAACAAGAAAAGCTGGAACTTAGCAGAAAACTTCAAGGTATTCCTGTGTAAAGTACACATGATTATTTATTTAGGTCAATTTTGGATTCCATGACTTAAGTGGTGAAAAGACTTATATTACTACATTTTCAGTAATTGGACATTAACAGATTATTTTGCAACTTTGTCTACAAAATACTTTTTTGTATGTCTACAAAATACTTTGACAGTATAACAAATTTTACAGCTACTATTAACTTCAAATTTGTCTGATGCTTTAACTTGAGTGCATTGAACTTGAGCAAACTTCATGATGCTTGCATTCCAGGCAAGAATTTTGCACAATTCAGTCCTCATATTCCAGATAGCAGTCTGCCAATGTGCTGTATATTTTTTTAGATGAAGGATGTCTTTCCTGAGCTGGAGACAAGATGTTCTTTTAGTTGAATTACTCTGCTTTTTGTGTGGTCATATGATGCAATATGTGAGAACTACTTTGAGACTTAAACATGTGGAAATAGTACCTATTTTAAACTTAACACAAATGCCATCACTTGGTAAATTAGCTGACATACTGTTTTTTAAAAAATAGAATCAATGTAATGGTGTAAGATTCATTTTCTTACTGTCCTTGATCACTAGAAGAAAGTGAAGGTCAGCCCCTTATAATGAAGTTCAAAAAGTTTGTCATAACAGAAAGTTTTATAGAATCTTTAGATTGGCGTCCAAAAATTGTCAGGCCACAGATACTTCTTGGGTACCATATTATGATTTTTAAATGTCAAAATATATAGTTTGAAAATTTTGAATGCAGTTTCTTCCTTGCTTTTTTAAAGAGTCCACACAAACAGTCCAGGCCCTACATTATTCAACTGTAGATGGTCCATTAACAGCAAGCAAAGATTTAGAAATTAAAAGCCTAAAGGATGAAATTGAAACATTGAGAAAACAAGTCACTGGTAAGTACCAATACTTAATATTGAAAACATTACAAAACATCACAGAGCAGAGAGATTGCCTAAAAAGGTGACCTCTTTAGATAATCTTTCCTGTCTGGTGTCTTTTTTTCCTCCTTCCCCTCTAAATAGAGAAATTGGAGAGAAAGGAATTACAAGAGAGTAAGTAGGCACATAATGGGGAATACACATGAAAAGGGATGCAGTAATGCTGACTATTTGTCAACCAGATAGCCTAAGGTTAATTAGTTAATTTCCTTTTTGCCAATTATCCTAACATCTGAGTAAGCATTCAGTAGGCTAGGGAAACTTTTTCACATTCATTCCTGTTTCTCTGATTCCCTATCAGTGAAGAAATTATTGAAACTTACTAAAGTGTTTTCTTGTTTCATTTCTGCTTATAAGATCATTTAGCCAAACTGCATTTTCCACCTTACTATTTCTAACTTTTGCATTCAATTCTCCAATCACCAAGTAGCATGTCCACTTGCATGTTCTGTTGACTTTATACTGAATTTGACTATTAGATTAGTCAACTTCATTTTCTTCCACATTAGTGGTTGGAGCATAAATACTGATAACTGAAGGCTGTCCTGCAATGCCCAGATGATTTGGTTAACTGACTGCATTTACCTATATACATTGTACCTAAATACTGTCTTTGCTGTATAGTCTCCCTGATAATGAAATGGGAGAAAAAGGAATAACCAAAATGAAGAAATGAGAGTGCCATTATTACTATGTCCCAGTTAGCAAATAAGATTATAACAAGAGGACATGGTTAATTTGCTGTCCTGAATAAAAGCATGGGGTATATTGTTTGTTTTTTTATTTTCTGCTATTATAAAAGTAAGGATTGTACAGTAGGTCACATTAGAATTCACTAATGGCAAAAAAATAGATGAAAAATCTTATTATACAAGTTGCTATAATAAGGCCTGTAATAGTACTAGCTTTAAAGGGAGATTTTACAAATCCATCAATAAATCTTAGTCATAATTACAAAGTAGATTTTCTAATTCTTAATTCTGTTCCCTGTGATTTCCATATATGGAGTTTTGCATTTTCATAATAGCATATCTAGAATATTTAAAGCCTAATATTTTGGGTGATGTCTCATCCAAATCTGTACAGGGAAGAAGTAAAGGAGCTGCCTCTGCACATTATTCAATTATCTTTTAATCAACTTCATCTAAAATTTAGATTTAAATCTCTAAAGTTTGGATTTCAAAGCTCAAAAATAATACTTAAAACAATCAAATTAATTTAAAAGATTAGGATGGAAAAAAAGATTAAGATTTCAGGAAAAAATGAAAGTTAAGTATACCTTCTAAGTGTACTTACCTGGCAGGGAAGATACCTTGATCACAAGCATCTTTGAGATAGTTTCATAGCTGTCGCTCAGATATTTAGGCCCTGAACTTTTAAGGGATTTGAAAATCAAAAACTATTTGATTGTCCCTATATTAATTTATCAACATTAACATAGTATATGATCTTAGTATTTTTGTGGAAGATAGTATCAGAATTCAGCAATATGGTAGTACCTTTATTGTCTAATAAATTTTATTAAGAGGAATAAGCTTTTGTGAACCTTTTACTAAGTTGCTAGTTAGAAAAGGTTCTACAAATTTCTGATTTGTTAGTATCTGTAGTAATGCCCAGAGCTATTTTCTTTTTTTTTTATAAAGAATTTTATTAATTTTTAACAAACAAACATATACAAACAAAACACAAAACATAAAAATCTTTTTGGCACCGGATCTTGATCCCGATTACATCTTTTTGTACAGACAATAAATTCAAGTTCGGTTTACTTTATATAGCAATGTCCATTTCTTATTCAACTATTTTACATTTTCTATATAGGCTTCTCCCTCTTTTCCACTCTCTTAACTTCTGTTATATTTAATTTCATCTCATTTAATCATTATAACTTATATCCTTGTCTGTCCTATTTTTTCCAACGCTGTCTATTATCTTTTATCATTAAACAAAAACTTCTGTAATGACTGATTGGAGTATCCATGCCTTATCATACTTATCCTTCCCTATTTTAAAGCTTAACTCCACATAATTTTTCAATTCAGATTCTTGCGTAGTACATTCTAAAATAAATCATATTTTAAAAACAAGGAAAAAAAAATTTTTTAAAAAAAAATATATAATATAATGAAACAGACAAATCCATAGCAATTAAATTATATATTAAATTAACTATCATTTAAGTCTAAACATTTACACAATCCTTCTAAATAAATATCATGCTTCTATGGGAACAATGTATAGATTTTGGCTTAGTTACTCTCCCTATTTTACCTTATATTTTAAAATACTTATACAATGACCAAGTGTCCCTTTTTTCTTTTAATTCAATTCTCTCATATTTGATTTCATTATTTTATTTAAAAAAAGAAATTTTTGCTAAATACATTAAATATTTTGTCCCATTTTAAATCATATATTATTCGCAATTTTGTACCATTATTTCAAACAACAAATACAACACCAACATATCTTAATGTAGCCTTTGCAAATCTCTTTTCAATTGTATGTTTACCATTATCTCTAAACATAACAGTTGTTTCTTACATCTTGTTTCAAACCTTTGTAGCTTCTCTTCCTTCTTTCCTCCTCTGCCTTCTCCACTCTACTCTTTTTTAACTCCTTGTTCTTAATCTCCACCCTCTTGTGTATTTTTTCTTTTCTGTTGCTTTCTGATGTTGGTGTCTCACTTTTCCACCTTATTTTCCCCCTTTTTTGGTTCGTTTTTTTTATAGTTAAAATTTCCGATTCTCTTTCTCCTCTTTCCCCTTTCTTCCTCCAAGAACATTGCTTGTTCAGTTAGGGATAGGCTTTCTCTCATCCCAATCTTCTTGTCTTGTAGATTTTCATCATATGTAAGAAATGCCATTTCTAAGAAACGAAAAATAGAGCCAAAAAATCCTTCCCTTCTTGTTATCTTCTCTTTGTTCATCATTTATAAATTCCATTTTCATGTTCATCCATAAAGTAATGCATTGTAAGAAAAAAAAAAAATTTAAGACGACCCAAATGATTTTAGTCATTCAAATAAGCATTTCCAAAAATCTCAAGTCACCAAACACAGCCAAAAAACACACTAGTCTATTCATTTAAGCACCCTTCTTCTTTTTTCACTTTTTCTCTTCATTTTAATGCTTCGAAAAAACTCAAATTTCTTCTTGACCTCATCATCTTGATAAAAATAGCCAATTTAATTCCAAAATAGAAAAAACCAATCGTAAAGAGGCCCAAACCAAAGAAGAAAAGGAAAAAATAGAAAAGCAAAAATAAAAATATTCTAGACGTTAAATATACACAAAGGCTGCCGAGTAGAATTTCACAAGTATATATGGACTGCACAGACTGCAATCTTTATTATTTATCCAAGGCCTCTATTATGACTCTCTTCTCCAGCACGACTTTCAAAGCCAAGCCCAATGATGTTGAGAATATTGATAAAGAGTCCGAGGAAAACACCTGTAATAATATTTTTCTGTGCTCTCCCTCCATCCTTATCACATAAAATTTCTTGAGAAGGGTAGTAGTTATACATTTCTCCCCAATTCAAAATAAAGTACTTTCAAGCCTCTAGTTGGCAGTGTTTGCAAAATCTCTGAATACTTTTCCCCCCCCCCCAAAAGCCCCAAAAAAAAAAAGAAAGGAAGTTTAAAAAAAAATGTATACAAACCAGAGAAAAAGAAAGAAAAAAATCAAAGGGGGCTCTATCTAATAGAAAATTAAAAAATCAAAGAAGCATGAAAATATATATAAGAAAAAATTCAAGTACTACAAAAATTCACAAAGTCTCAAGAAAAAGAATGTAGCTTAGGAAAGAATCCAAGGCCTCATGTTGAACATCACTTTAAAACAAACGCCGCTTAAACAATCCAGTACAAACAAAAAAAGTCAAGTTTCTTCTTTGTTCAGGGATAGTCTTTCAGATCTCCAGCCAATTTAACAATTACAAAAGAAGGTTTCTCACCCAGCCAATACTACATTCGCATCAGCCACTTTCTTTTCGAGCTGTCCGGCTTCAGCAGTCTTTGGGAAGCGCTGCCTCATTCCACCGCACAAAAGGCTTCTCCCGATCAAATCAGAGATTTGCGATATCTATGCTGGGATCCTGGGATGTGCCTTGCACAATCCCCGCTCTACGGAGAGCGTTTAGGTCCGTAGGACCGACAGGGGCGAAAATATCAGCTGCGATCTCAGAGCCCCGAGATCACAGCTGTAGCACCGAGACGAAGCTCCGCCTTCTCCGCCCAGAGCTATTTTCATTGTGCAGGTTTTGCTAATGACAGAGCCAGTTTGGTATAGTGATTAAAGATACAAGCCTAGAAATTGTGAGTTCTTGGCCTGCCATAGGTCGTGCCATAGGCACAAAGCCAGCTAAGTAACTTTGAGTCAATCACTTTCTTTTAGCTCTATGAAGAAGGCAATGGCAAACCACTTCCAAAAATGTTGCCAAGAGAAGTGCACTGGACTTGCCCATGCAGTTGCCAAGAATCCGGACTGACTGGAAGGCAGAAAATCAATCTCTCTTAGTGTCATCACCTTAGTTGCTCCATTTTGCATGATAGAGCTTCCAGGCATTCTTCATGGACACTGTATAGTCTAACAGTGATTTAGCCAAGTCTTTGGTATTCATTGCCAGATCCAAAAACTCTAGAAAAATTACAGATGTTACAGTAGATGCACTGTAACAACTGTGACATCAAGGAGCACTTCCAGACTACAGATCTATATTTTTAAGGGAAGGGTATACAGTATCTGTTGCCATCATTAACTGAGAATTGTGGATTGTTAAGCAAGTACTTGTCCAGTCCAAGTCATTCCAGGCTTGATCCCTTTCAGTCCCGACTGTCTCCAACTTATTATCCGACTTGCCTTTCTTTCCCAACATTTTTCCCTGCCTTGTGAGGCAGCAAGCTTCCTAGAACTGTGGGGCTCTAGGGCTGCTTGCCACGCTCTGGAAAACAGCAGCTGCCTGAGTCCAGTCCCAGCCACAGTCACCCTTTCCTGCCTGCACTCCAAGACCTCTGCTGCTCTACACTCTGCTGTCTGTAGACTTTAAGACTAATATATTTTTATGAACAGCACAGTTAAAAAAAACCTAGAATTTTTCTATTTGAAATTTCAAATAGCTTCTTCTATCTTACTCCGTGTTTCCAAGAAAATGATCCCAGTCAGCATCTTGGAAATATGTCTGAAGCAAAAACAAATGGATGCTTTAGGATAAATTAGGCTCAAGATGTTGTACATAATGAAAATGAATGGTATAACATCATTCTGCGTACTTTGTTTATTTCTTTTAAGCGACTTCTAATTTGTTTTAAAAATAATAGCTTGGGAAGTAGATTCCTTTTGCAATTTCAGAAATAGTAAAATAAATGTAATAAGTATTACATTGAATTAGAGCTTTAATTATTTAATTTAACTTCCTTTAATTAGGAGTAATTAAAGTCAACTATATATAATAAGATGTGAACTACAAAATTTTGTCTTGAGTAAGGCAACACTTCGGCTGATTTTAAAAACGTGCACACAAAATACTAAGCACCTTTCAATTTAATTTGCTAAATTATACACCAAAGCTTTTAGCTTAGACAGTATCTCGCCTAACTGCTATGTGTAAATGTTATGCAATATGTCTTATTACATTTTATAGTAAGAGAAAATAATAGCATAACCTGCATTACAACCTGTGATTCTGAATTTCATGAAGATGAATATCATGAAATAATAGTTGCGGATAAGAATTTCATGTTTACTTAGTCAAAGGTGCTTCTTAAAATCTGAATTCAAAGTTTGTTTGTAGAGATTTGAATGTTTTTCCTTATTTAGAATTAAGTTTACCAACATTAATATTAAATATTGTGGGTTCTGTTGTTGTCACATAGTGCCTGCAAAGAGCATATTTCTTCTTGGTTATGTTCTTTTCTATGTTACACTCAGTTATCTCTGCATATTCAGCATGCCCATTCATATATCTGTCATCTGTCCTCTGTTCCTAGATGCTGAAGTAACAGAAATAAGTAAGATGGAGGCAAAATTGTACAACCAACCCAAACATTCTGATATTAACTTGATTTCATATGTCTTTTTCTAAAAACAACACCTATGGGTTGATATTGTACCAAAAAATAATAAAAAAAATATTAAGAAAGCATAAGGGCCTCACTATGATTTTTTTTAGGAAGAAATTCTTTATTTTTTTTCTGTTCAGTTTTATTTCTCATCAGCATAGATATTTGAGAATTGGAATGAATTTCTCATTCTGTGGGACATTTGTCACAGTTAATGTCTCATTTAATAACCAAGTGGATTCAGGATGTGATGATATTGTTTCCTGTTCAATCTGTGGGCCTTTTGACAACATTTACAGTGTTTTTCTATAAATCCCTTTTGTTTTTGTAATTCAGGTTATTCATATTACTATGCACACAAGATATATCAAAGACATATTTCTCCACTAGCATTACCATGGGCTAACTAGAATATGTTTATATTTTATCTTTACATGCTTCATGGTAGGTAGGGAACCCCCTACAGAAGACTCAATTTAATACCCTGTACCCCCATAAAATTTGGACATTCCCATTTAAAAAGGCCTTTATTGAATAGGAAGTTACAATTTTGTTTTTAATTTATCTACGAAGAAAGAAAATTGTGACCCACCTGGAGTTTTTAAATTAAAACTTTATAAGCGGATTCCCACTTCTATAAAATAATACAGAGATGAAATTCCCACCATGACATTGGTGGGAATACTTGGATCTAGGAAGAGAAAATCTAAAATTAGCAAAATTGACCACAGACCCACACTAATCCCTAGCTCATTTAGAATCTAGAGCTCATTTTACAGAAGACACAGTTTGAAGAAGAAATGGATCCAAGATTACATACCTCTCATTTTAACTAGCAGAAAGTCTTGCTACCATAGCCAGCACTTCATACATATAAGCTGATAAATAGTTCCTAAACATTCAACTCTTCTGGGAAGTTGGAATGAATGATGGGTCCTTTTTGTTGCCCAAAATGAGCAGTAAGGCTTCTATTTTATTGTTTTATATTTCTCAGTAATTGTCTCTTATAGATTCTGGGCGATTAGAGCAGCAACTTGAAGAAGCCAGTTCTGCACAAAGAGAGTTAGAAGATGCTACCAGACACATCAAAACTTATGAGAAGCAAATGAAAGCACTAAGGCAAGAACGGGATGATCTTAATAAGGTATAAACAATCTGATCAATGTTTTTTATTTCTATTTTAGCCTTAGAATACTTCACTTCCAAATTCAGTCATCTTAATGTAGCTACACAACAAAAGGATTAGACCATATGACTAATCTATCTGCATTTTAATAGTATTTCTGAAGCAACTGGCAGTCATGGCTAGGAGGGGCTTTGCACAATTTCATACATATGCCTGTTGCATCTTTATCTGGATTGTGAAGTCTTGCACAGGATCACTCATGCCCTAGTCATGTCTTGATTGGATTACTGCAACGCACTATATGTGGGCCACCCTTGAAAAGTATCAGGAAGCTACCAGTGATGCAGAATGAAGGGTGCACATAGTTCTGGGGTCCCTACAGTGTCACATATAACACAGCTGTTACACAAACTGCATTGTATACCATTTTGCTTCTGGTCCAGTTCAAGCTGTTGGTTATTACCTTTAAAGCCCTATATAGTGTGGATCAAGGGTATCTAAGGAGCTATCTCACCCGAATAGGATTAATCTGCTCTGCTCGCAGCAGCCGAAAAGGCCTGCTACAGACCTCATCTGCTAAGGAATTTTGATGGGTGGGGTCAAGAAGGGCTTATTCTGCTATGATCCCAACTCTGTAAAACACTCTTATAACCAGACATGAGAATTGTTCCCATCTTTTTTGGCCATCTAGAAGTGTTTTAAAACTTAGTTTTGCCAGGGGAGTAGTCACCATTGGATGTGGTTTATGAGGTTAAAAGACCTTATCCAAGTCTTGCCATCCATGCCCTTGGTTCTGTTTTTTGCATAGTTTTAAAGTTTTAATGGATGTAGATTTAAATGTTTAACTTCTTTTCTATTTATCTTTTTATGTTCTGCAAACTGTATGTCTTATTTATTTTAACCCTATTTAATGATAGAAAGCTAATATTTAAGGATATGTCATATTTTGTTTCTGATTGCAGGAACTGCTTGACTCCAGTGAGAGGTTAAAGGCACAAACCAAAGAACTGAAAGATGCACATAGCCAACGGAAACTGGCCATGCAGGAATTCTCTGAGATGAATGAGCGACTTACGGAATTGCATTCACAAAAACAGAAGCTTACCCGCCAAGTTAGAGATAAAGAAGAAGAGATGGAAGTGGTGATGCAAAAGGCAGAAAGCTTGAGACAAGAATTACGTAGAACAGATAGAATAAAGAAAGAAGTAAGTTTAATCCATCTCCCTCTCTTTCACTCTCAAATTTTTAGAGCACCAAAAATTTTTAGAGCATCAGATTTACCTTAGCATTACACAAGAAAGTTAACTTTAATTTAAATTAATGTGTTTGTCTTTTAGTTAATTAAACAACAGTAATTGGTAAATAACAGACTCTGCAATTCATTTTTAATCTTCTACATATGCTTATTGACATTATCTTTATGATAGAATTATATATGCAGATGAATCCACAAGTTTCTGGACTTGGTAAAGAAAAGTAATGCTGAAAGGAATGTTTCTGATTTTAAAATTATATTTGTAGCTGGAAGTTCATGCTGAAGCTGCAACTGCTGAGGCATCCAAGGACAGGAAGCTGCGTGAGAGAAGTGAGCAATATTCTAAGCAGCTGGAAAATGAATTAGAAGGACTAAAGGTTAGTCTTTATGGATTTCATCATTTTAAAGCAGGTGAATGTCTTTGTCCTATGTAGGGTAGGAGACTTGCAAGTTTGTGTATTATTATTTACAATAGCTTATTATGAGATGACTTTAAATTGAAGGCATACTAAAATGTATAGAAATCAATCATTCTTAACACAGCCGTTGTTCATGTAGATATTCATTATATTCATCGTTTTCTTTTAATCTTCTACTAAAACTTTCATGAGTGAAATGGCGCATGATAGGGCAAAACATTTTGAACCAAGGCACCTCAAATGAGCTGACTTACAGAATACATCCAAAATCAAGGATCCATGATCCCTGTAGGATTGAAATTTGGCAAATCTTATCAAGCAATTTATGACATAATATAAAATATCATAAAACATTTCATGTGGTCAAATTCTGATGTTTGACTGGACTGTCCAGTTCAACATGGGCTACTTTCAAGGCAAAATATATCTGTGAATAATTTCCCCGATTTTTTAAGAACTTTTCAAGTGCTTTAGAAGCTTTGCTATTGTTGAAGGCATTGAGGAATGAGGACTCTGGTAAGGAAATAACTCTGAAACAATGACCCAAAGAGTCATGGAACACCCCACCCACACCCACCCCGACAGCAGAATAATAATGAGCTGGCTTGCAATGTATTTCTGTGCATCTATTGGAATCCTACAATAGGAACTACTTTGCAGTGGTCTGTTTTCTATTGTTAATGCTGGAAGAATGGATAATTAAATTATGATTTGTTATGCATTTATCAAAGAGGAAACTCAGTTGAGAAACTACAGCAATCCAGGGAAATGCGGTTTATTACATTTTATTTTAAAATCAGTGTCAACCAATTTCATTTTCATTTTTTCACCTTCTAGGATGAATTATTCCTATTTTATACCATATGTCAGAATTTTCCAGATCATAAAAGCTAATTCTGAAATGTCCCCTTTTTTAGCAGAAACAAATTGGTTGGTCTCCAGGGGTGAGCAGCTCAGAACATCAGCAAGAAATAACAAAATTAAAAGCTGACTTGGAAAAGAAAATAGTTTTTTATGAAGAAGAACTGTCTAAACGAGAAGTAATACATTCTAATGAATTAAAAAATCTGAAGAAGGAATTGCGTGATGCAGAGATCCAACAACTTGCTCTCAAAAAAGAAATTCTGATACTGAAAGACAAATTAGAAAAGACAAGGAGAGAAAGGTATGATGTTCATGTACAATTCTTCTGTACTTGGATATTTTTATGATTTCAAAAAAGTTGATACAGCTGCAGATATTTATACGTGGATACCCAAATAATATTTTAGCCTAAAGTAACAAATTAATGTGTTTTATCCTTTGAAACAAAATTATTAGGAAATGAATAAAAAGATTCATTAGATTCAGTATTACCTGGCAGGATATATGTAACGTTTGTATCATACATGTGTTGGATCTTTGCAACTATATACAATAAGGTATATCTTTACATAGCCTCTTTCAAACTACTTTACCTAAAAGATGAAAAATAATGCACAATGATAGTAAATTACCTTGAAACAGGGGTTTACATATATACTTCATTTACTGTCCATATAGTTTGCATGTATCTGCCTCTGATTTTGGTTGAATTCAGAGTGTGTTTTTATAAATAAAGGTTGTTTCTATCCATAGTAGGTTATGATAAAATTCTCCTGCACACGTGCATGCTCCAGTCAACTGAGTGAAAGTGATGATGTGAGCAGATGACACTGGCAGAATACAGTGGGCAACTATGTTTATTTACTTATCCATATCATTGATAAGGCAACTCTGGGTGGCTAACGAACAGTAGAAAAATAAATATAAAAGCAAAAAATTAAAAACCATATAAAAACCTAGAATCACAGAGATGGGTGGCACAGGGATGAGAACTTCTGCTTAACCCATCAACTACTTCTGGTGGTATGTGTCCCCCTCAGGGTCTCAAGCCAATTGGTAAAACCAACTGTTTATACGCTTCCAGAAGACCAAGAGCAGTTCTCACTTCTGGTAGTAGATTAATCCACAGGGCCAGGGCCACAGCAGAAAAGGCTCTTCTCCTTGTCCTCACCCACTGAAATTCCTGAGATAGGGTCTGAAGCTATCTTGCTCCCTTCTGCTGGAGCAAGTGAGGTGGGCTAGTCCCATTGGGGTAAGACAGCTCCTCAAATACCCTGGACCCATATCACATATAGCGCTTTATCATATTCTCCTCTTTTTTGCTCAACTGGAACATTCTGAGCAGAAGTCCATGCTGCTAATTATTTTTCTAGCAAAAACAAAATTTGTCCTGATTATTTGAATGTTGTTTTTATACATGTAAATATAGCAGTTTCTTTTGTAGTAATTTCATTAAAATAGGATGAGTAAATATATTTTTGATTGATGATATCTATTCAAAGAAACAGGACTTGGGCCACAAAATGTGCTTTATTTTGTAAAGCATAATAAATTGTAATCTAAATCTAGATTATAGAATTAGAAGGGAAAGTTTAAGACCTTCTTTATGGAGGAATTTGTATTAAATAATTCCTAGAGCCAACTGTCTGACCTTCACATGAGCACATCCAGAAAGATAGAATTTGGTTCCACTGCTGAATTGGTCTTATCGACAGAATATACTTTCCTACGATTTGAACTGGTATCTCTGCTCCTATAATTAATTTATTATATATTCATTCATGAAACTAATACAAGTAATGAAATATAAGCAAGTGAGATAATTGAATCCAGTCTCAATAATTTTTGTTCAAGATGAAATAGCACTCATTATACTTCTCAATATCTGCTCTAGTTTTTCTGAATCCTTCCTAGAATGTATTGTACATTTTTAGACATGGTACTCAAAGTAAGGTTCTTTGCAACAAAGCATGACTTTAATATACAAGTTTTACACCAGTGGATCTATCTATAACTTACTATTGTGATACCATGGGATGCTATTGGATCATGATTGCTAATTTACAGTTATCAATTGTCCTGGATTTCAGCTGTGCAGAATAATTGTATTATACAGTACCTAGTTCTTAATAAATCACTTCGTTGAATACTTGAATGGTTGGTGTTACCAAATTCTGTTCCTTGTGAATATTTCATATTCTGTTTATCAGAGTTATAATTTTATAATTGATATTTTTATATTTATTAAGAAAAGAAATGCCTTGGATTCTGTCGAGTTGAAAGGATGTTATTTTAAAATAGTCAGGAAACACACTTGATAAAGTGACCAAAACAGATAATTTGAGAGAAATAAGCATCAAGTATCACTTCTGACATACAATTTTAATTAAAATGAATAGTATTTAAATTAAATAGTGAATTTAATTCATTTATAAATGAATTTATAAATAAATGAATAGTAGGTGAAGTTTATATCTCAATCTTGATAATGTTCTTGCAATACATATTATTTTACCTTTATCTGTCTTCAGTTATTTTTCTGTAGCTTATACTGATATCAAGACATATCAAAGAAGGCTTTGCTTTGAGAGATATTTTTAAAATATTTAGCAAAAATGCTGTAAGGAGAAGACTGTTTAGTTTGTCAGTAAATAGGCAAAATGAGAGATTTTAATGGCTATTAAAGAACGATCAAGACAGTATTCTATTGTAAAAGTTTTTGAAAAATGACTACTCAAAAAGATATGTACCACATTGCTTTGTTTCATTTTGGTAAAATATCAGGAGTATATACTTAATTGCAAGTTTGTGATACTGAGAGTCTCATTTGTGAGCACCCTTATTTAGCAGAACTATTCTAAACTAATTGTACACAGAACTGCAACATGTATGCATTCTACTGCTTTGCTTTTTGATTTGCATCTTCCGCTAGGTGCTGAAATATAGAAGAAAATGTTATCAGGGTTGAGGCTTGAAAACATATCTGTGTGGTACCTAAAATTAATTTTCTTCTATTATATTTGAACCACCAAATAATTTTGAGTTCAGATTTTCCCCTTGTACTCTTCAGTTGCATTTCTTTCTACTGTCCTGTAGCTTCAATTGAAGCATTCAACATCACATCTCTAAATCTGTCTTAAGAGTTATTTATGTAAAGTTTCACATCGCATCTTTTATATATTGTAAAATAAAAGAATTTTAAAAATACTTCTAAAAAAATCTGTGCTAAACACATATATCAAAATAAAGATGCAATCATATGCTTAATTTAAAGAACGGTGAACTGTTTGTTGTCTGAGAAGTTAGCCTTAAACCCCAGTCTGAGGCATAGCTGTGTGACCCATTATCCATCCCCCTGAGAGTTAATGCTTTAATCTTTGTTGGCTTTCCCCCAGAATGTTCATCATAGGCATGGAATCTGTTAGTTGAAGAGAGGAGTAGATGGTGTTGGATTACAGATTCAGAGTTTGAACAGCAGTTATTAATATGCAACCCTGTTGGAATGAAGTGTTGTGTTTCAAATGATGCCTAGCAACATGCCAATTCAGAACTGGTTCAAATATGCCGTGTTGTATTTCAGAGACTGGTTGAAAAAAAATGAAGGCAGCGTATTTTATTCCCTTTCTCTACATTTTATTCTTATTTTATTATTATTATTTTGGAGTATCTTTGGAGAACAATTATAAATTCTGTCCTAGAGACAAGCATAATTATAGAGATTGTTTAAGCATGATAGATTAAACAATCTTATTTTTTCAGGTATCTTTTCCTGGTACCTTCAGTTCTTCTTAAGGAAAAATATATAAAATTATAATGAATACAACACATTTATAGCTAGTAAATAGCTATATAATAGGCAGGGACTAGAGGCAGGGATTTTTTTTGTCTTGTTTAACCATAGGGTTAAACAGTTTAACCATGGTGTGGGAAGGGAAATCCACAACATTTCATCTGTGTTTCATGTACTGAACTGAGGCCTACTTATTATAGCAGAATTTCATTCTGTTTATGCTATTTTAATGTAATACTTATGAAGGTTTTTTAAGGATTCAGGATTGTCATTATAAGACTGTAATATACTTTCAACTTCAATAAAATTATACTAGATAGATACCCAAAATTGCAAGAAAATGATGTCTACTTTATTTGCCACAACCTTAGTAATTTTTTGGGTTGTGTTCATCCATAGAAATATGACATTTGGGGTTTTTTTTTATTTAGTTTTATGGCGTATAATCACAAGACAAGTTCAGACTGAACAATCAAATAAATTTTGTTCCATTAAAAATCCAGCCAGAAAGGTACAATTACAGCTTGATCCCAGTTATAAGTATTATTGTATCTCAAGTTCAGATGCCCAATGGAGTTACTTTTTGGACTGTAGAGGAAGTTATCAGTTCAGCTTGAAACATATAAGAACATTTTTTATTCATAAACATTTGATATATGTGATTCATTTTTCCCCAATAAAACAAAGCAAATTCTATCAGGTAAGGATTGGAAACAAGTAGTGATCTGCAACTGTTTTTGTGATAAGAAAATGCAGTCTACCGTTTAGTTAACCTTTTCAAATATCACGTTACGATATGAAAAAATGCAAAAAGGACAGTTTTCCTTAAGTGAAATAGCTTCTGTAATTTTCATTTTTGTATATTGCCAACAATATAGTTAAAGTGCATTAAAAAGAAAAGTGACTTGGATCCCACTGTCTTCCCACTATATTGTAAGTCACTGATTTCTCTCTTTTCAAAAGGATCTTCCAATCATCCCGTAAAAAAAATTAGCAACAGGGGAAAGAAATTCTCATTTCATTTTATAAATTGCAAAATTAACATTATTTATGCAGGTTGTTTAATACAAAACAGTTTGGAGACTGTTTTAGAAGATTTTATGAGATATGTTTCTTCTCCCTCAACATACAGTTATTCAGTTGAAACAGGAATGTGATATGTTCACATTTCTTAGAAAAATTGTCTGTCTCACTTTTAAGTTTTTTCATGGCCTATAAAATGTTACTTATGCTGAAAATTAGGAATGTTCATATTAAAAAAGATTTCTTAATTATAAATGAGCATTTGGATGTTTCAGGAATTTTGTTATAATTAAATCAACTTTATTAACCTAATGGAAATCTTGATAATGCATCAAGTTTTTCAGCTTTTGAAACCATATATGGCAATTGTTTCTTTTGTACTGACTGGGATTTTGGAAACGCAGTATTATAAAAATGAGTAAGCATATTGAATCAGGACATTTATTCTGAACTGTGATTGTTTAAATTCATAGACTATAATAATGAAGTTGAAGGAATGTCATCCAGAATATCCATGTAATATAAGTCTCTCTGAAATTAAAGGGCTTTATTCAATGAAACTTAGACATACTTTGGTTATAATGATGCATATTTCAAACAATCCATATGTTTAAGGCATTTATAAATTGGAACCACAAATATCTGCTAACTTAAATTCTAATATTGTATAGTGTTATTTTAGAGTGTATTGTATGGATTATTATATTCTTTTTGGTCTTGGTTACTGTGGGATTTTAATATTTTTATGTATATTTTAAGTTGTGATGAAATATATATGAGGAAATTATACTTTATATACGATAACTATGTTGCACATTTTACCATAGCCAAAATGAAAGGGAGGAGTTTGAAACAGAATTCAAACATAAATATGAACGGGAGAAGATTCTTTTGACTGATGAGAACAAGAAGCTTTCCAATGAGCTTGACAAGGTCAGTGATATGTTATTTAATACATATATACATTAATGTATTGAACAAAATTAGGTAAAGTTGATAATAGAATGTATTTATTTGTTTAGATTAATGTGTATTGTCATCAGTCTTGCTAAGCACAAATCTGGGTAGCAAACAAAAATTTAAAAAAATAATACAAATAAGACAAAAATATAAAATAGCTGGCAAAGAAGCAATGCCACCAAGAAACATAGGCTCACGTACTCTCCTGATACATATGCCCAGAAAAATAAACAGCTCTTAAGAGTTTACCAAAAGGCCAGCATGTTTGGGTTGATCTTGGACAGTACAGTGTTCCAAGGGACAGGTGCTGTGACAAGAAAAGCACATTTTTGGTGTCTCACTGGATGAGATCTGGACCTTCTGCCAGATTTGATGTGATTAGTAGAGTCAGTTGGAGAAAAGGCTTTATAAATAACAACCAACACCTTTAATCTATCTAGAAGTAAACTGGAGGTCAGTGAAGCAAAGAAGTAATGTAGTAGGATGAGCCACCACATTCTGAACTTTTTGTAATTTCCACATGTTTTTCAAGGACAGCAGCATGTAGAACACAATTAGGTAATCACATTTAAGTAATGAGTTTTGGTATTCAGTGCCTCTTACTCCAAGAAAGGTCACAATTGGTGCACACCAGAAGGTTGTACAAATGCTCTCCTACCCACATCTACCATCTGCTCCTCAAATAGGAGCCATGAATCCAAAAAGACGCTCAAGTGGTGTACTAGTTTTGCCTACCTATCCAAAATTAAAGATGGAAAGTTGCCAGTTCCAGGTAGTCCTAAAATCCAAACCATTTAGTCTTACTGGATGAGTTGAAACCTGTTCTTGCTGAAGTGATAAAAAGATATTCAGCATTTGCCAAAATGTTTGTATGTTACAGTGTTATTTTTACAGACAGTATATCAGTAATGACACTGAAAAATTTCATAGAAAGACAACTGAAAAATAAGAGACTACATCATAAATATATGTAACATATAAGAAACCTCCTGGGGCAATATATATATATGTGAATGTAATTAGTGCTTCATTTAGATTTTTAAAATCTTTGATAAGCTCAGAAGAAAGCACTTTCAAATCACTATTGCAGAATCATAATTGTGATTATAATATTCTTTAAATATATATTTAGCTTACAGCAATGTATGAAAGGCTAAGTATGAGTAATCGACAACTTGAAGAAGAGATGAGAGATCTTGCCGACAAAAAAGAATCTGTAGCACACTGGGAAGCCCAGATTACTGAGATCATCCAGTGGTAAGGTTATTTTTCTGTTTGTGACTTCTGCAATAAGGTACATTATTTTTGTATAACAAAAATAATTTTGCAGTTTTGTCATCTATTTTGACCCTTCTGATAATCCCAACTCCACTTAAAAGAGCAAAATCATGTTTGACAAAGTTCTTGACCTTTCAGTAAGTCATAAGTCATACCTAAAAGAATTAATCTCACTTGCTTATATTTCATTACTTGCATTAGTTTCATGAATGAATATATAATAGAACAAGAGTAGTTAAAAACCTTGACCTATTATTGTCCCTAATTTTAAAATATTTTAAGTGATGAAACATAGTAGAAAGACATAGAAAGTCCCTTGGCATTTTTCTTAAAAAGAATGTAACAGCATTGAATGTAAACTGATTTTCCACTAAAAATGTTTATATCAAATAGACATCTCTCTGAGTGACAAAGCTAAGAGTGAAAACCAGGGATGAATTCAGAATTGTTCATGGAAAAATACTTTTGCTGTAATCTGTTGTCCCATTTTTGTATATTTAGGTCTAATTTTAACAATCTTTTCCACAAGTCATTTAACATTTATCAACCTAACATATTTTCATCTTGCTTGCTTTTCATAGCAGCTGTGTAATTTATTTTTTATTAAAAATAGATAAACAGAGGTCTTTTCGAGAAGCATTTAGCTCATCTGCATTTTTATTTGTAATGTAACTTTGCTATCCTTATATAGAAATAGTTCTCTCTCTTTCTCTCTCTTTTATATGGCAGGACAATTTGTATCATTCTGAAAAACTTGGATTGGTCCAAGTAGGTTACATACATTTGTGAACTGACATAATTTAAACCTAAGACCATGATGCATGTTTATTTTTACAGCCCGACTTATAAGCAAAGCAAAAAAAAAGCTACATAATTTGATTTTTTTTTTTGTCCTTTGCTAAAAATTAAGTTTTGGTTTCAAGAAAAAAATATAACATTGATATATAACATTGGCAGTAAAACTGTATTTTACTCAGTCTCATTCATTCACTGGAAACATAATCTTATTGATAAAGATACATCTGCTTTCTAAAAAAGGAAATTGAAATATAATAGATAATCCTTGATTATTAATATTATTCAAGAGAAAAGGATAATGGGTTTCAGAACTCAGAACATAAAATTGTTTCCTCAAAACAACAGACATTCCAGAACGGAGGAGAGACAGTCTTGGATTTTTGGAAAGTTCCATTTCTCACATGTGGATTTTTCTTTGATCACAGGGGACCCAACTATTGAATAGATTCACACTGTCACTTTAAGTCTCTCAGAGAGTCCCAACATTAATTCTTCCCCAGCTAACTAATCAGACATTAACTATGCAGCAAAGAATGGTTACATGCTAGCAGCAGACTCAGAAGGACATGAAGAGGGAGAGAAGGAGAGGCATTGGTATATTGAACCCAGGGTTCTGATTGTTCTTTTCTTGTACTAGTAACAGTTGTAAATAGCAATATTGCCTTCATCACGTATTTCCCTAAAAAGACAACTACTTGCCCCAACTATTTTTAATTATTCTTTTTATATGCCAATTTATATTACTTGGTGCTGTTGTTCTGGGGTTAATACAAACATTGCTTTGGATTGGAGGGAAAAGATGCATTTACTTGATATCTGCATTGAATAGCATTCCTGCACATAATATAGTTCCTTTGGACTCTTCAAATAAACCATTAAGCTTTAATTTTCCCTGGGGATTCTGCCTTATTCTTAAACCTTAAATTTACTTATATAAATCTTCATTCAGTGCGTGAGCAACCTTATTTTTCTCCTATGTTCAGCCTTCATAATATTTAAGCTATCTGAACCTTCTCCCCTTTTTAATATATTTTACTATTGCAAATACCCAGAAATGGGGGGGGGAGCACGATCTGATCTGCTACTAAGAACATTTGCATATTTAATTCATAATATTTTTGCCTCTTCCAAAACAAAATCTCATTTTAATTCTAATATGCCACGCTCTGGTTCCTGCAGGACAAATCTACATCCAGTGGACCCATATTGTCAATCATTGTTGCTATAATGATTTCCCTCTAAATTGGTAACTTCATTGTGATCACAACTCCAGTGTTGCTTTGACTTTTTCATTAAAGTTTTTATTTTTATTCCAATGTAGTAGTCATAAAATAAGTAAAGAACAGAGAAAAAAAACCCTTTCATATTAAAAATATATAAGTCACAGTAAAGTCATAATATATTTTGTCTTATGCTATTAATAGTTAGAATCAAGTTGATGCAATTCTATTATAGAGTAGTGAGAAATTATCATTATAAAGATGCACATTTTCCCCTAATTTCAAAAGTTATGTCACATATATTTACATATATTTTTAAATTTATTTGTCTTTATTTAGAAATAATGAGATCAGCTACTGATAGTAGAAGCTATCCAGTGGTTATATTGAGCCAAGATTCCTAAACCAAAAGGGTGTTACATAAAACAATTAATGCTATTTCACAATTTAATCACAATTTTAAAAATTTGTGATTCTTTACCAAGTTACTAAATATGTGTATATCTTGCATAAAGATGAGTGTTAATTGGCCATCATACAATAATTCTGAACAATTGATTTAGTTGTAATATGGAATAAAATCACAATTAAGATTGTTTCAGAATTGAATTGAAATATGAATAATGCATCTATGCAGAGAAAAATGTGTCCTTTATTAAGGATAAAGATGTACATATGTAAGTTGGTGCAGTTACATCTGTTCAAGGGAATGTATTTATTATCTTGGCTGTGATTCTAGACATCTGTTTGCAGAACTCCATATGGAATTTCATTGATGATCAGAATCTATATAAAATTACTATCTTGCAAGTTAGGATAATTCCATTTCTAATTTACGTTATCATATTCATTTGCTGGTTACAAGTCACCCTGAAAACAACCTACATTGAGGGTCGCACACTGGATCTATTTTTGTATTGAGTAATTGATATGTAATTTGAGGGTGTAAGATATTGAATCAATCCTTTATGATGGTGAGATCTCTATCTGAGTAGTCTGAATTTTGCAGCTATTCTTTAGCTCCATAATATGGGCACATCCACTATAGTGGTCTGCCATAGCTATTTTATGGATTTCATTGGTTTCCAACAGGTGTTTGGAGAGTTTCCCAGCAGGCTTCTTGGCAATTCTGTGAAGAAAGTACTTAAGATCTAGAATACCAAATTAGTTGCTTGATAGGATTGCCCCAAATGATGTCCGCTTGAATGCCATTCTTGGTTTACTAGACCAAGTTCAAATGTATATTGTGGCAGTAAGAACCATGTAGTCATGATAATTTTCTGCACTAACTGCACCTGCAGAATGCCTGCATCAGGATTATGTTGAGTATTCCTTCTGTGATAAAATACATTTTCAAATCAGTTTCGTATTGCTGGTACATAGTGAACAGGCATTGATCTCAACTTGGAATTGTTACTTTTCTACTCCCAAAGTATTGTCATACCTTGATTCAGTTAATAGGGAATAATTTCATAAACATGTTTAATTGTGTTAAGTTTTCACTGCTGCTTTGCTTTCCTCAATTTTTTTATTTTACTTTCCAATGTAATTATGTCCAAATATAGCCCTTAGCTTTTCTAAAGTTTTTAATCTATTTATATTTTACTCAGGGTGAGTGATGAAAAAGACGCCCGAGGTTATCTTCAAGCGTTAGCTTCCAAAATGACCGAAGAACTAGAAGCGTTGAAGAGCTCGAGCTTGGGTGCAAGGGCAACAGTAAGCTTTGGATTTTCCACATGATTCTGGTTCTAATAATTTGCTGTGCCATCAAATAAATGCTTACTGTAAGCTGTATCAACTGTTGTACCAGTTTATAACTAGGCACTTATATCCAGGCACTTAACTTCTTATTCACTATGTAGTTTTCTAATTCAGAAAAATCACTGAATGTCTATATCATTGTAAATTATGGCAAAGTATAGCATGAAAATATTCGTAAATACATAGTTTAGATTTTTCTTTCAATTCTTTCTCCCAATTTTCTTTAAACAAACACCTATAAGAGAACTCCACTTGCTTGTGCCACTATTTGTGGTGGTGGTGTTGTTATTAAAATTGTATCCCTTTATTTGTAAACTTCATAGGAACTATACATGGAAAACAACATGGAAAAAAAACTATGTAAACTACCATTACAGTTCTATTAGGTTTTCTCTTTGGTTCTTTTTTTAATTCATGCAATTATAATATGCCCTTAGCTGCATCTGTAGAACAAGTACATAATTCATTACATTTTTAAAAAATCCATTAGATCAAGGGTCCCCAACCTCCAGTCCGAGGATTGACATGGGTCCACAGCATGCCAGAAACCAGGCTGCACAAATAAGCAAAGACCCCAACCACAGGATGCAGGCAGCACACGAAACCACAACCCCTCCAGTCCATGGAAAAAATTATCTCCAGAAAACCCAAGAGCCCAAAAGGTTGGGGGCCACTGCACTCGAGAATAATTATGAAATAATTATGAAATAAATTTGCGTGAGAGGACAAAAGTGACAGAATAATATTTCTCTCAAAAAATGATTTTTTTTCCTCTCTGTAAACAATGCTTAATGTAGTCTTTGGCAAAAATATTTAAATAAAAATACTTTTTATTTTTTATTATATTATTTATTATTATAAGGAGCCTCTCTGGTACAGTGGTTAGAGTGCAGTACTGCAAGCTACTTCTGCAGCCAGCTGCCTACAATTTGGCAGTTCAAATCTCACCAGGCTCAAGGTTGACTCAGCCTTCCATCCTTCTGAGGTGGATAAAATGAGGATCCAAACTGTTGGGAGCAATATGCTGGCTCTGTAAACCACTTTGAGAGGGCTGTAAAGCACTATAAAGCGGTATATAAGTCTAAGTGCTATTGCTATTGCTATTTATTACATTTATATGCCAATAGGGAGACTATATTAGCCTAAGTTTCTTGCCAGTGAAACTATAATTTTATTACTTAGACTAAAAAAGATCATGCTTTCACTGATTTAAGTGGAGTGGGAAATTGTTGGCTCCTTTTCCTTACACCCTTCTTGGAAAGCTCAAATATCCTCCAGAGTCATGAAGAAGTGGCCAAATAGCAAAGCCAACAAACTTCCACCTTCAACCTCCCTTTCCTTCCACCTGATTTTGGTCCATTATATAAACAATAAATATCATATCAAAAAATGACAGCTCTGGATCCACCCCAATATCTACTAAAAGAGATTCTATAATTTTTGTTCGAGTTTTAAATATTAAAGTATCATTAGAAGACATATTAGCTAATAATATTTAAAAACATTTTCTTTGAAGGACATGCCTTGGAAGATGCGTCGCTTTGCGAAACTAGATATGTCTGCAAGGTTAGAGCTACAGTCAGCCCTTGATGCAGAAATACGAGCCAAGCAAGCCATTCAGGAAGAGTTAAATAAAGTTAAAGCTTGTAACATTGCAACAGAATGGTAAGATTTAATGATTCCTTTTAAGATTTTAAGGCAGCTTGTGATATTTTCTGTTGAGAGCCATCCTGATAAATTCTACATTGTTTGTGGTTTCAGAAACTGAATATAATAGTTTGATGGCCTGCCATAAAATGTCCAATTTTCTGTGTATAATTTGCAATTTATTTGAAAATTGTTTCCTGAAAACAATTGAAAGACTTCAGCTGAAAACCATCTCTTATACTGAATTAGGAAATTTTTTATTCAGGATTCCTCTTTAGAAGTAGTTATTAGAAAACAATATAAAATCTTTCTCCTTCCTTCCTTCCTTCCTTCCTTCCTTCCTTTCTTCCTTCCTTTTATTCATCCATTTATTTGTTTATTATTTGTTTATTATATGGCCATCCAACACAGAAATATTTCAGGGATTTATAGAAGTAAAACACCATATGCAAAACCTAATGGACCCCTACAATTTAAAACAAAAGAAATATTAGTTGTATTAAAAAGCAGTTGTAATGATAAGAGTGCTTCATAGTTTTTTCCACAATAAATCATGCTATATAATATTCTTTGACATTAGAATGCAATTTGATAATACTGCTTTTATATGATGAAAATTTTCTGCATAGAGTAAATCATTATATAGAACATAGTTTAAAATCTTCATTCATTAGAATGCTGTTTATGTATGTTTAAAAATGTTAAAGTAAGCATGAAGTTCAAGAATAGGTATGTAACCCATAATTAGAAAAAAAAAAGTTACTTCACAAGACAAAACTTACTTCACAATGTAGTAATTCAAATCCCAGTCTTTTTATATGTGTCCTGACTGAACAAAAATACATAAGTCACATTTTGTCTTTTGGTGTTCTGCTCCCCACTGGCAGGCATATAATGACTTGGATAACAGTGTATCACCTTGTCTTTTGCAAGGTTACCAGCCATGTGCTTTTTTATTAAGAAGATTAATAATTTACAAATACAGTTCTGGGACCCCCAAAGATATCCTTAGAACATAAAAGTGTGAGTTTTTGCAACTTTGTATTTCATATAAAAGTGCAAAGGAAAAAAATTGCAAGGGTCAGTTGGTGGGTTAGAGATTGGGCATCTGGACAACTGGAGGTTTTGCACTATGGCAATCATACTATAATCATTCATAGCACATAAGTCTTCCCTCTATTCTGCCTGCTTGTTAGAAATTATCATGGAACTATCACAAACCAAATTGATAATTTTAAACTAATCATAAAATCATCTTGTTCTATTGAGTATTTATAAAACAAAATCATGAAGCAAACAGAAGTCATTATTTTCCTTTTCAAGCTTACTTATTGAAATCAAATGCTTTTGTCCATTTTTATGTTATCTTTTGTTTAATAGTGAGACTTTACTGGGGTTTTCCTAATTGAAGGATGCTGCAGTCAATTTTCAAACATAACCACATCATGGTCCTTACTAACTCTTTTTGTTTCTTTTGTATAAAGCAAATTACAGGAATCTGAAAAGAAGAACTCCGAGCTGTTGTCAGAAATAGACAGACTGAAAAAAGAGGCAGAAGAACTTCAGTCAGAAAAGGGTACGGGAAATGACATCCAAATAAAGCTGACTGGTGGTGGGTACATCTTATCAAATCAGAATGTCCACTTACAGACTGTTGACAGAATCTGTATTTTGAAGATTCTGACTCTTGAAGTGTCATCATAGCCCTGGCATGATAAGATGTACCCACATAGCTGTTACAAAATTAACATTATCTTATGTACTCTTGGCATACTTGAAATACATTTTTTTCAGATTGTGTTTTTGTTTGTGCATTTATGGTCACTGTATTAGGAATATGCAATACCTTATAGTTTTATCTTCTTAAGAGAAGGTGATTCTTAATTTATTCTTCAGTTGGCAAGTACTACTCAGACATCAGGAATACAGGATAGAAAAGAATACATATAAAATGCATAGTCTTTTCATCTTTTATCATTATAAGCTAGAATCCATGTGCTCAATTAAGATTTAGAAGTTCTCTAAAGTGAACGAGTTCTCTAAAGCAAAGTAAAGGAAGTTTAATATATTGATAATTGCATTAATATAATTGAACATGTTGGTTGATTTTACTATTCATTCTAAGGAAGAGAACTACACACCCACAGCAGTATTTTCTTCATCTGATGTCTCTTGGGAAGAAACAGCTAAGAAAGCAATGATAGAGCAATATCTTAGAATGTGAGAAGGCCTGGAAATGGTGGTCTAAATGTGATAGAACTAGGGGTTGGATTCTACCAGTTTGCACCTATTNGAAGGAAACATTCTGGTGTTGCTTACAGAAACTGCGTCTCCATTAGCCCTTATTACATTCTTGGCAGACTTCCTGTCTCAGGAACTTCTCTGGAGTTTTTTTTTCCCTCCTTTGCTGGTACTTTGCTTGTGTGGAGTGACCATTCAAAGTTACAATGGCACTAAAAAAAAATGACTTATGACAATTTTTCACACTTACTACTGTTGCAGCATGCCCACAGTCATGAGAGGCCAAGCGAGGAGATGCATGCCTTGATGTGAGTGATATTGAGTTGGCCACACCCAGCCAATAACACGACAACCAAGCCATGTCCACCCAGTCACATGTCCATCAAGCCACGCCCACCACCTAAGCCACGCCCACAGAACCGGCTGTTAAAAAATTTGAATCCCACCCCTGGATAGAACCTATATATGTTTATAAAAATCATACATTTCAGTTTGTGAATGGAAACTTTACCTTATTCAAATTATCCTATTGTAAAACAAATTTACCCATCACAATTCAGAAGCAATATAGCATCAAGGATGAAGATTTAAAAATACTATAGTGTTATATTAGCACTTGTAAGGCAAGCTGAAAAATAGATCTCAGGGCCAAATGCAACGGATAGGATGCATACTGAGGATAGGTTTCAGTTTTGTTTTTTGTATTGTGTGATCATTGCTGGACAAAACAGATGTTATTGGTTTGTTTGCTTATTTCAAAACAATTTACATATCCCTATTTACAGTAGCATTCAAGCCGTCTTATATCAAAGGGTTTTAGTTCAGAGCCATATGCAATTGAATTTTAATTTCTCTTTTGCATATCCTATTCACTCCTTCATTTTAATCTATGCAGTGTTTCCCTCTATCTCCTGAACCTGGTCCTCCAGTAGATGGGAGGCAGATAGATAGAAATAGATCAGCATTTATTTCTGATTTCCAATAATTTAACAATAGTAAGTAAAATGCATGTAAAAAAATCAGAAGAATTTTCTGACATTCATTCAGATTCAGGATTCCTTTCTTATTAAGTAGATATCTTTAACTAGCTCTACATATGATTTTAGAACAACCATAGAATTCCAAATTTATAAGTCAGATGTGTAGGAAAGTCAATTCTGCAGCTCATGTATAAATAACACCTTTTTAAACAGTATTTTCCATCTCTAATTTAAATGTGAAAAATTATCCCTTTTGATGCCTAATTCCACATTTTTATTATTTTATACTTGATTTGATTTATGGATCTTACATTTGTAATTAAAACCAGTAAACACCCCTCCCCCCAAATCACATTAAACAATTGTCTTACTGCCCTAACCTTTTCACTTTTATATTTCAGCATTACTCAAAGCATGCTTGCTGTTCTATACATCAGGGTGATTTCATTTGGTTTATAGCCACCAATCCTATAGGATGCTTGTTTGACATAAAAGAGTCAAATGTCAAGTGTGCCTTGAACCTTCCATGTTGAATTACTGGGTGTAAAGTTGCCAATTGTGAGAACCCAAAATTGGAGTTGCTGCTATCATATATTCTTCCAGATTTGCGCAGTTTAGAACTCGTAGCCACAAATTCAACCACCAGATGGTTTAAGAGGCTTACAGATCTTCTACTAATGTGTATCTTGTTGGATACATTTATCATATGCAAATACTGGATTGCTTAGTTGTATCAACCAGAAAAAAATGTATCAATACATGGTAGAAGCTTATTTGTTTAAAATAATTTCTCATCTTTGTAGAATAAATGCTTTGGGATTATGTTCCTGTTGCTGCAAGAAGGATCAGATTAGTTTAAAAAAGAAAATAATTAATCAACAGTCTCTCTAATTCCCTTCAATACAGAAGAGAAAAGTCTCCAGATTAAGGTTGACTCCCGATAGCTTTAGGGAATACTGATGCCATTTTCTTGGTAACAGTGCAAAAGTAGTTTGCCATTTCTTTTTTTCTGAGATGTTTTTAACTCTCAATCTAATCTGTAGTTTAGAGATTCCCTGATAGTGTGCTATTCAAATGCTAATCAGGCTTGTCCTGGCTTAGCTTCCAGTCTCAAGCAAAATCAGCTGGGTTATATTGAATAATAACAGGATTTTTGCTGGAGTTTTTATAGAGACACTCATTTTTTCAGCAACAAGCAAGTTTTTTAATCTCTTTCCTTTCTATTTTGAACACTGGGCATGAGGGAACACACAAATGGAACCTATACAGACTGAGGAACAGAAAACTTCTCAGTAAAAACTGAAAGGAAAAATTACTTTAGATCATGGGTATTTCTTATATGTCATAGTAGATAAAGAAAGTATGTGTTATTTATGCATTTATTTATTTATTTGTTTGCTTATCACATTTTTGAACAGCCCATCTCCCTCAAAGAAGGACTCTGGATGATGAACAATAAAATCAATTGTGATATAAAATTATAAGTCCAGTTTCTCATGTTTTAATTGGAGAGATGTTATGTAACAATTGGTGTGAAAATTCAGCAACCGGGAATAAGAATTTTCTTTTAAATCCTGAAAGGACCATCTCAGCAAGTGGTTCCCATGAATTTATCCTCTTACATTAAAGATCTGGCAGTACATGGGTTAGCAAGACTGATTCTACAAGTACTTAAATCCAAGTCCTCCCAGGAAAAAAAAATCCATAACATCTTTTGGGAATCTGATCTTAAGCAGAAAGCAACAACTCAAGAACAACAACAAGTAGATCAGCATGTGGATGACCATTTTCTGTTGATTAAAATCATGCTACTGTTTTTTTAGGAGTAAAGCATCAAGACTCACAAAATTCTTTCTTGGCATTTTTGAATGCACCTACCTCTGCTCTGGATCAGTTTGAAGTAAGTAATTTGATTTATTTCTTAATATTTGGATGTTACAAAAGGATGAAATTTATGGTCACTACTGTTTTGAAACCATAACTGCACTTATTATGCTGCAAAAAACATTCAAAATATTTTGATTCATGAGGAATATTATTTACTTCTTTTGTCACTTTCTGACATTGTCATGTTAGTTGTAAAAAGGAGAATATTAAAAGTATTTGTATGATGCTTTTGATGCAGATTTCCTATGTGCCAACCTAAGCTGTATTTCAAATACAAGACAGAAGAGCTTTCTTTTTTGCCATTTTTTAAAGTCTTGAAACTTAACCCTAAAATGAAACATCTGTAATATTTTCAGATCTAGAATTAATCCTCAGCTAACAACCACTCCTGCAGTGACTGAGGCTGAACGAATAGTAGGATATGGACACTTGGCAACTGGCTCACACTCGTGACAGTTGTAACATTTCATGGTTATCTGATCCCCGTTTGTGATCTTCTCTGCGGTTTCCCACAAGCAAAGTCAATAGGAAGCTAACACAGAAGGTCACAAGTTGCTTGGATGAGTCTCCCACACCTGACAGTAGCCACCTGAAGCCTTGCAGTGCTTGCACCAAGACACACCAGGCCATTGTGCACCCTAGAGTGCCCTTTCCACCTTATTTATCTCTGGATACAGTTCCGTTCATGGACATAGTATAACAAAGGCATTAAATATTTCTGAAGTAGAGAAAAGAAAGAGTTGTATACTAGGGAACTAGGACAGAGATGGATTGTAGCCTTCAAGGAGAGAGGAAGAGGATAATGGCAGGAAGGTGAGGCCTAAGGAAAAGGTACTTAGAAGCAATAATTCACTGATGAACCAAGTTGATGCTGATGTATGTCCAATTAAATGTAGCTTATTTATCAATATATTTACTGTTTGGCAGTCATGTGTTTCAATATTAAAACATGCTATGACAAAATCATGTCAATAAATTTTATATTCTCATTACAGGTAATCCTCAATTAACAACTGGTCATTTAAGGATTATTCAGAGTTATGATGGTCTTGGAACAGATGCTCTACAACCTGTAAAGCACTTCCAGCTATCATAAAATGTAATGAGCCCTCATAGTTATATGACTGCATTTGGGGCACTTGGTATCCACCTTCACTTTGCCACCAATTTCTGGAAAAAACTGTGGTTCACTTAAGAACTACAGTGATACACTTAATGACCATCATAAAAATGTCAAAAATATGGGTCCAGTCACCTGACTGCCATGATTTACAAGTTGATTTCCAGTCCCAGTTGTGATTGTAAGTCGAGGGCTACCTATAATGATTGTTTTGTTATCTGATCTGTTTTTAGTGTGAGTGAAAGAATATTCATTATTTATGGATTACAGTTAGCTACAAAACTGCAGAAGTTATGCTGAACAAAATAATCTGTTAGTCATTTCCAGTTTTTCTTTATTTGATATCTCAATAGTATGGTGATGCAATTGTTTTCACAAAACAGACATTTTCATCTATCTATTTCTGTTTCTTTACTGCTGTATGCATTAAAATAGGATTCCTTTTCTTCTTCATCTTCTTCTTCATTGATTGATTTTATGGATGACGTAAGTCTTTCATCTCCAAATCCACAAATTATTCAGTAATAAAACAGATTTGATTTGGCAACTTCAGATGGTAATGCAGTCATCTTAAACCATCAAGAGCATGAAATTCAGCAGGTTCTGTGCTCCTGATGTGTCCGTGCTGTACAGTTTTCAGTATAAGTTTTCATGGCATGGGCTAAAGGTTTTTGCATATGTGTCTTTTCATTTGCTATTTGAAGGAACTGAGATGCAAGACATGACTTGTTTCAAGGGGACCACTCACACTCATTCTGGCCTGTTATTGATATTGGTTGGTCTAAACTATACCATTAAAATTGGCTTCTACAATTCTGTTTTTACTATAGCTTGGGATGAGTGTGAATATATGTTTCATTCACATGCATGTCACTTTTTAAAGATTTTTTTCCCTGGTCAGTTTAAACTCATATACCAGTGACAAACTTTTTATCAAGTATATGTGGAATAATTATGTCAGTTGTATTGTAGATACAAAATGCAGCGCTATCGTGCTCCTATTTACAGTAATGTTTTTCAATATGACTGTCCTCATCGTAAAGACACTGGAAGATATTGTTCATCATTTTTTAGATTGGATTATAATTTCTGCATCATGAAAAAAATATCCCAATAATTCTATATTCAAAATAGTTTAACTAATATGTTATTACATTCTCAAAACAAAAGTCATACAATCCAGGTTTTCAGGACACTGTAGGGTTGGTTTAAAAAAGACAAATTTCTGATGGAATTGATGAAATAACAATTAGGTTTTTTCATCCATATTAATGCTTCTGAAAGCATTTAATTCTAAAATAGGTTGATTTCAGTAGCTGGAAAAAAGTATGCATCCTTAAAAAGTAATCAATAGGTTTTTAAGTGCTTTGTATAAATAAATCAATGGCTTTGTATAATAACAGTAACACTAGCCTTCAGTTTGCAGCAATAGCTGACCACAAAAGAAGCAATTTCTATGTATTCCAGATTTAAAATAGCTTTTGTGGTATATAAATATGGGTTTAAAAATTTATGAGTACATTTGTCAAAGTATTCAGGTTGCAAAACTGACATAATCTACACACCTCTTTTTTCAAATAGTCCAGTGTCTTTAACTGATAATAGCTCTCATTAATATATTTATTCTTAGTCATGTAGTCATGTTTACAAACTACTTTTATATAATATATCTAATGGTGATCTATATGTAGCATTTAGTCTGAAAGCTTAAAAGTGATCTAATGCCACTCAATGAATCACATTGCTGAATAGAAATTGAACTTGGTTCTCATTCCCACTTTAAACACTACTTAGTCTGCTTATCAAAAGTAAAGCAATCCTGGAACAAAAATAGGGTGTTTGTGTGTGTGTGTGTGTGTGTGTGTGTCAGATTTTCTTGGGGAAAATTGTTGCCTTTGGGCCAGTAATTGGAAGAAGTTCTGCACACTTAATACACTAGTCATCTTTCTTCCCTATTTAGGCAAACGGAAGAAAGAAGTAGAAAGGATCTAAAGCTTACTGAGAACTTTACGCTGCCTTGAAATTTTTACCTAGCCTGTGGGCCTTGTGAAAGACAGTAACAGAATATTAATATTGTCTTGTCTATAGCATTAAAAGTCCCAACGTGCCTAACAAATGTGAATACTGATAGCTAACTTATATTCTGTTTTTAAAATAATTTCTTCTAATATTAGATCATGTTTCCCCCATTTCTGTAAGATGAAAATAGTTTTGTCAAAATAAACTTCTTCAGTAGCTAAATTGAGTCTAAACAACTTGTGTCTCACAATTCTACATAGTTTATTTTCTATATGTTGTTGACCACAGAACAGGATTAAAGCTGACTAAATTTCCAAGTTTTACTGAGCACTTAGACATTATTGATTATTTACCAAGTCAAAATACTTGTGTTAAAAGGCTGTTATATAGCTTCTATCCTGCTCTAAAGATTCCTTCATTGTTTACCATAGTCAGAGTTGAATTTAGGGCTTCCTGGTTTATTGAGATTCATGGTTATGTTGCCTATAAAAAACTATATTGCCCAGGCATCAGAATTAGCATAGAACTGGAAAGAACCTGGTTCCTGATTTTGACAGAAAAACACCCAACACCTGTCAGATTCCACTCACCCACCCACCCAGTTTATGGCAACTTGAAAATAGGCATGGAATGTTTTATGAGTTGACAACACCTTTGTAAAGTGACTTTTTTGCACCTGCTCCCCCCCTCAAACTGCAGTGCTTCAGGCAAAGCAAAAAACATTTTATTAAGATGAGGGTATCAAATCTTAACATAAGATTCAGAAACAAATGATAAATACATTCAATATATATGATGCATCAGAAAGCAACAAATTAAACAATAAACTCCATTGATAAGATATAAAAAAGGAGTGATTCCTCTTAAAATATGCCATATCACCTTCTTTCTCACCTGTTTTGTTTCTTCAATACTAGCAACACCTCAACGACTTCAGAATGTTTTTTTGCATTTCAAAGGAAATTGCTTTGGCTTAAAGAAATAACATGGTTTCTTAAACTTCAAAAAGAAGCACGGATGCCATGCTAAAATGCTAATACAGGTAGTCCTCAACTTACAACCTTAATGATTTATTTAGTGACTGAAGTTATAATGGTACTGAAAAAGTTATTTGTAAGCAGTCTTCATATTTACAACCACTGCAGCATTTTCTTTAGTCAGAGGATCAAAATTTGGGCACTTGACACGTATTTATGATTGTTGCCCAGTCCCAGAGTCAAATGATTGCTATTTTGCAACCTGGCCTGCCAGTTTCTGACAAAGTTAACAGAGAAACTCCAGATTCATTTAACAGCCAAATGATTCATTTAATAATTGTGTGAATCATTCAACAAACGTGGCAAAAAAAGTAGTTAAATCAGGCATTACTCAACAACAGCTTTGCTTAGCAGTGGAAATTCTGGTCTGAAATGTAATAATAACTTGAAGACTACCTGTATCATCTTTATTAAAAAGCTAATAATAACAATTTGTATAAAGTTATATTATTTTACATAAACTCTGAAAGACCAGATAATAAATATTGTTTCTTGTACTTGTAATAAAACTTTAAGATCTAATGTGACTCGGAATACATTGTTTCATTTAATATGTAACTTTGTTTTTTAAAACTGTAAAGTAGTGTTAGCAAAGAGAATAAATTATGACTGAGACTCTCAAAGGTGCTTTTTCAAGAGGCAACTGGACTTTCTGGTTTTTCTTTGAAGAAGTTTCAGTCCTCATCCAAGAAGCTTCTTCAGCTCTGACAGGATGGTAGGGAAATGGTGGGGGGATGGTCAGAGCTGAAGAAGCTTCTTGGATGAGAAGTGAAAAAATGTCTTCAAAGAAAAAAACAGAAAGTCCAGTCATCTCTTGAAATAGCACCTTTGGGACAACCATGGCTTGGATAGATGACTGAGATTCTCCATAGACATATGACTGAGACTGCAGCAGACAAAAAAAAAATATTTTCCCCCATTGCAGTCCTTAAAGAAGCTGCCATTTTCTTTTGAGAAATCTCATCATGGAGTGCAGCAAGGAAAGTCTGCTGCAATCCCAACATAGTAATGATCTACCTATATTCTTGATAATATTTGCATTCTTTAAAAAAGCAGAAGAGCATTTAATAAGAAATTATTTCATCTAAAATAGAATTTTGTTTAAACACGTGATGTTGTAAAAATGATGTTTGAAAGTAGTTGTTTTTTTGTGTCTTGATGTTTCTTCTGATTTATGTTATCATGATACACAAATCTCTGTCTCAGTGCAAAATGATATCAATCTCTGTACAGAAATGTGGATTGAAGGAATGTAACTTTCCCTTGTTAACAGTCTCCTCCTTTCTCTGTTAAAGCGCTCTCCCTCCTGTATTCCAGCCCACAAAGGCAGACGTGTAAGAGGATGTCTTGTTGTGTGTTGGCTTTTAGTTTGTCATATCATGGACATGGCTTTGCCTTCGTTCAATGTAGACCATTTTCCTTGATATTTTTATGGCTTGCATATTTACCTTGTTGCTTGTTTTGTGCTACTGCTTTTCTTATATTTTCCTTCTGTTTAATACTGTTTATTAAGTGCAAAGCTTTGAGAATGTGTGTGTTTGTGGTTTTATTCTGCTTTATACTCTTGGCTTTAGAATGTCACAAAAACAAAGCAAAATTAGTGAAAAATCCAATCTGTTAATATGATGGGGAGCTATTTTTAAATGTTTTTTGAAGATAATTTTTTACAAATCAGATAAATATGTTTCATATACAATTACAATACGATGCTTCAATTTTAAACTTATTAGAGGATGAAGACTTAGCAAAACAGAAATCTGCTACCTAATCTATGTCATCATCAAATTATGAGCAGGATTATCAATTCTGTCAAGTTAGTTTGGTTGACATTTAAAAGAATACCAGAGTCTTGACAAGAACTCATTTGTTTAACATGATTAGTATTATCCACTCTGAGAACATTTTATAGTATAGTTTTACAATATAGTTATTGGTTTGGCAATTTATGCTTTGTCTAATACACTAATATTCTCTCTCTTGCTGTTCTCTCTCCCTCCCTCCCTCTCTCTCTCTCTCTTTCTACACACACACCACATGCACACAGAGAGAGAGAGAGAGAAGGGAAAACAATCTGAAATTAGCTTCAAAGCATTCAGAGACATGTCCATGTGTAAATGCATGTATGCATTAGGGCTATGTAAAGTATTCTTGTTGCAAAACATGTTAATGAAAACAAAATAACCTCACAATATTAAAACAGCCACAAAAAGTGTTTTAGAAGGCTTGCACAGCTGCCTTGGAGTCTATATTTGTTCTCTATGCTTATCTATGCATGCACAACCACTTCATCTTGGTGGTGGGTCCTGTTTTTAATACTGGGTCTGCTTGAATTCAACTGACATTCCTTAAAGAAGTTGCACCAAGCTTTCTAAAAGGCAGGGTTGCTTTAATGTTTTGAAGAAAGTTGCTTTGCTTAGGCTTTGTGATTCAACATGACAAACATACCTAATACTCCTGCCTCATATTTTTCCCACCACAACAATCTCTTTCAAATGATGCTACAAGTTATACATGGACACCCTTGTGCTGTGTCCCATATTGAACAAGCTTTGGCTATTCAGTGTTCTCAGACTGAGTTATGCTAATTATCTATATCATGGAAAGATTAAATATGTGTGTTCTATATTAACATACTTGAAATACCCTTTTCTGATTGGTCCATAAATGCCACTTGCTGATTGGTTCAAAAGT
>BHFT01017844.1:11301-26703 GCA_004320025.1 Laticauda laticaudata | reverse complement strand
TGAACCAATCCACTTCTTACTTATCTGGACCAATCAGAACAGTAGTCTAGGATTCAACCATTTGCATATAGAACATGGGGGAAATCAATTTTTGACTGGAATGAGACTGTTTAATATACAAATGCAGGAATATAAAGAATATGTCCTACATTTGTATATTAAACAGTCCCATTTCAGTCAAAAATTGATTTCCCCCACAACTGAAAAACCAGTAGGCCATGGATAGGGAACCTTTTGTGGCTCACTCAGGAATTCTGGGAGTGGAAGTCCATAAGTGGTAAAAGAGCCAAGTTTCCCTATCCCTGACATAAGGGATTACTAACTGACCTTGGCTAAGCTCAAAAAGCTAAACTAAATTTTGTTAGTGCTTGGATAAAACTACCAGGAAACCTCAGCATTGTAGGCTAAACTGGAAAGCAGGTTTCTTCTCCCCCACAACATCAAATGGCAAATAACTTTCTAGGAAAGCTACTGTGATGACCTGTAGTCTCTCAAAATAACACAAAACTCTTTAATAACCGGATATTAAAGTCCGGTAAGGCCTTCAACTTAACTTCATTGTTTTATTTGGCACAGTTTAAAGTCACAAAAGTAACTAATGAGATAAACAGAACAAAAAACCACATTGATGAGAGTTCTGAAGCAAGCCAAGATAACTTATCATAAACTCCAGGAAAATAATTGAGGAGAGTCCATGGGAATAACGCCAGCACAGATAAACCTCTTTCAAGGTGAACACTAAAATTGACTCCTGCAAATTTTAACTGTGCAGTTGCAAACTTATATACATAGCTCCCACCTGCAAGCCACGAGGAGGATCATGGTAATCTCCTCCTGAGTAGACCTCACTTTTCCCTGATTGTCTCCTCCCTGCATGACCTAGGATGGATAGGGNAGCCACACTCCCACTCCCTGTTGGCTGTTCCTCCTCTTCCTCAGAGTCAGTCTCCACCAGGGGCATGACAGCCGGTTTCACTGAACGTCCTCCTGAGTCAGGACTTAATTTTCCAAAACATGGTTTGAATAAGCAGGTCACTGATTTCAGATATTAATTGTAGTTGGCAGCACAACGTAGGCAATAAATAAGGCACATCAGGCCAGGTTCATCCCAGTCAAACCTAAACTCAGCATGCATCTTTTTTAAACTCTCATTCCCAGGTGTGGCTAATGAAGGGAATCAGGGCCCTTTCCTCCCCCGTAAGCCATGCAATCCATGTTCCTCTCTTCTCCGTTCCTCCCTGCGTGCCCTAGGATGAAGAGGTGGTGGACCTAGGTCTTCCTCTGAATTCCCTCTCACTTATTCTACTTCTTCCCTGCTCTGCCCAACCGGACTTTGCCCTTCCCCAATTTCCTCCACAGCCAATGGAGCCACACTCCTACTCCCTCTCAGCTGTTCGTCTTCCTCCTCGGATTCAGACTCCGACTGGGGCATAATATAATGATCTATTCGACATTGGATTCCTACTCGGATCTATTTTTGAAAAGTTGGCATGGAACAGCGATCCAGGTTTAATATCCTCCAAGAAGCATGAGTTTTTTTTCCCTTAGGCACACAGGACTTAGATGGGTTAGAAAAGCAGCTTACCTCTGTGACATTGAATGGGGCACCCCGCATTTTCACGGTGAATGCTGTGGTTGGTTCACTGGCTGCAGCTGATCTGTTTTCCTAAGTAAGAAATACAAAAACATGTGTTTTATTTCTAACTGGAGCGTCTAAAGAGCCTCGATGGCGCAGTGGTCAGAGTGCAGTACTGCAAACTACTTCTGCTGACTGCTAGCTGCCTGCAATTTGGCAGATCAAATCCCACCAAGCTCAATGTTAACTCAGCCTTCCAGCCTTCCAAGTGGGTAAAATGAGGACCCAGATTGTTTAGAGAGGGCTGTAAAGAACTGTGAAGCAGTATATAACTCTAAGCGCTAATCCTATTGCTTTCCCCTTCCTTGCTTCCTTCTCTCTCTCCCTCCCTCCCTCCCTATGTAGTAGTTAGAAAATAGTATTGCAGGCTATCTATTTCATGTATTTATACTTATGTTTATTGTTATTTCTATTATGTTGTAAGCACTTGACAAATCAAATAAATAAATAAAAATAAATAAGACTGTTTCCTCCATCAGGACGAACCTGTGATGTCATTTTGGTACCCTTAGTATCCTCAGTGAGATTCTGGACACTGATCTTTCCGGTCAGCTTGGTCTTGGTGTTAAAAACAGCCCTTGGCTTGAGGTTGGTTTTCTCTTCCACCTCTTCTTCCTCTCCTCCATCAGACGCCTCACTGTCCATCTCCTCGGCTTCACTCTCCTCTGCCGATGAAGGCGAGGATTCGTCCCCCTTCACCACTTTGGATCGCAAATAATCCATGTCAGAGAGCTGTTGCTGGGTTGCTGCCTTGCTTGGAGAGCTTTCTACTTTCTCTGGGGAGGGAGAAGAACAGAACATCAGCTACCAACTGTTTGGGAGACTTAGTGGGTCACAAACTGACGTGGATGCAACTTTAAGGCGGAGAGGGAGAAGGACGTGAAATATAGATTTATATATTGCTCCACAGCGCTTTCCAGCCCTCTATAGAGTAGAGCTAGAGCTAGAGCTAGAGCTAGAGTTTGTTAGAATAGAATTCTTTACTGACCAAGTGTAATTGGACACACAAGGAATTTGTCTTGGTGCAAATGCTCTCAGTGTACATAAAAGAAAAGATACATTCCTCAAGAATCAAGAATCATAAGGTACAACACTTAATGATAGTCAGAGGGTTCAATAAGCAATCAAATCATACTAGGAAACAGTCAATATAAATATTGCAAATAGAATTAGCACATTTTCTCTGCTTTGAAAGCAACAATGAGAAGCCACTAACCAAAAAGATTTTCTCCACTCAGCCATCCCCCTCCTTGTTCCATCTTCTGTGTCTGTGCAAGAAAGCTCCATTTGACCACAAGAAAGATGTGTAACAGTTCCCAAACTTTGAAAAGACCACCAATGCTCTGGAAGTATATCTAAGGGCATTCTCAACCATCCAGGTCATTGGTTGTCCTGGTTGCTTTTCCAAAAACGCAACTGGACTTGCTTTTTTTCCCTTGAAAACATTTACCTTCTCCTGCAAGAAGCTTCTTCAGTTCTAGCCGAAGAAGAGTTAGGACTGAAGAAGCTTCTTGGGTGAGAAGCAAAACATTTTCAAAGGAAAAACACCACGAAAGTCCTTGGAAAAGGACCTTTGGGGGACAATGCTCTGGAATTTATTGATAAAGCATCACCAAAACAGAATGGCTCAATTACTTCGAGCAACCTCCACATCCATCTCCTCGCTTGAATCCTCGTCGGAATCAAAGTTCAGGTAATCTTCAACCACCTCAGCACGTTCCTCAACCTTTGTGTCATTGGACCAAGTTGCAACTTGGGACCGTTTCTGATGGACGGCCAAGAAGTCTTGAAACGCTGCTTCTCCTTCCAGCTGGGCAAAGATAAAATGGATTGTGGTTAAAAGAAGTCATACTGTCAGTTTTGGAAGCCATGTTGAGGTTTGATGGTCCCATGCTGCCACAATTGAGCCTGAGAAAGTGGGAAGGGGGAATTCATTGGAGTATATATTTAGTTCGACAAAATAGAATTATTTTGCTGGTTCAAGGTCACAGAGTGTGGCACATAATGAAATGGGAATCTTACTTTAGGACAGATGGTCCTAAACAAACCCTAACACTAACCCTAGTTTCATTTTGATTGCCAATAGGATTTTCCCATATATTTTACTGTGGACCAAAACCAGGTCAGAATGAAAGCTGTAAAGTCACTTTCATTAGAAAACCTCTAACAATCAGTACCTTGCATTAGTTTGTGCCCATGACTACAAGGAGACCTAACCCTAACCCTAAATTAGTTTTCACTTACACTCCAAACACAACTAACACTAACCCTAGTTTCATTTTCATTGGCAATGGGTGTCAGCTTTGGAAGCTATGTTGAGGTTCAATGCTCCCACGCTGCCACAACTGAGCCTGAGAAAGTGGGAAGGGGGAATTCATTGGAGTATATATCTAGTTAGACAAAATAACATTATTTTTTTGGTTCAAGGTCACAAAGCACATAATGAAATGGGGATCTTACTTTAGGATGGATGGAGGATGGATTTGTAGTTCTGACTTTTGAAAGGAAGCCTGAAACTTTCAAATTTGGGATTCCACAGATGTGCCAGTTGCTATCCAAATAAAGGAACCTTTGAGAGATGCCTGTCTTGGAGCTATTGGTTGGAATGGATGGTTGCTGGAATGCTGACACATTCAATATTTGGGGAAATTCCTTCACCAAGAGCAAAGCTGGAAGGACAACGTCCTTTCAGGTTGTAGTTATTTTAAGGGCATAAGGAAAAAAATTTGAAGGATCTCTTGGGATTCAGAAAAATCTCCATCACTGCCACACATCTTGAAGGTTACATTAATGTGGCTAATGTTCATTGCAAATGTGTTACTAATTCGTTGCTAATCTTCTGGACTCAGCAGTATACAAATAAAAATAAACAAGAATTTTCCCCTCTATCTTTTTTTGCAATGCAAGGAATATAATGACATAGAAAGTTAAGCAATGAAGTAAACAAACAGAAGAATATAACTTGCAAAACCAAAAGTAAAAGCAAAATACAAAGTAGCATATTAAAAATGTCACAAAATCACCCATAACCCATTCAAGTTAATTCAAAAATGATTCAACTAGCAATCTTAAAGAGCAATAGAAAGTGATGTGACAAATTCAGAAACTCCCAAAACAAAAAGCCCATGTGCTTTTTTGTAAAAAAACAAAAACAAAAAACAGAAACCCTGCTTAATTCAAATGCTGACAAACACCATTCTTTTGTTTCTCATGTACATCTCTATCTTCCTTACAAATGATTCAGATTTACCTCTTTCAACTGTCCTGCTTTCTTTTTCTTCTTTGTTCCATCCTAGGAAACAAAAGGGGAAAACTTTTAAAACATTCCATACCCCATGTAAAAGGAAAGGTTAAAATGAATTTAAAAGTCAGTAGATTGAGGCAGAGACAAGAAAGTACAATAGCTGAAAGTCTTTACCGAAAGGCAATTTGACATGCAATACAGATTGTGGGGAAAAATAAACTCTTTTTCTTACTTGTTTCTTTTCTGCATGGTCTGAATTCTTTGTGGGTTTTTTAGAGGCTTCCTTTACCAGTTGGGGCTTACTTGAATGTTTGCTCCAGGCTTTGGGCTTTGATGGATCCCCAAAAGACTTACATACTTCAACCTTGAAAAAAAGAGATATTGATAAGCTTATCGTCTATGGAAATTCTCAGTCATCCAGATCATGATTGTGGAAAGGTACTGTTCAAAAGACAGTTGAACTTTCTTGGGGCTTTTGTTCCCTCTGAAAATATTTCACTTCTCATCCAAGAAGTTTCTTCAGTTCTAATTATTCTTCAGTTAAAAATGAAGAAGCTTCTTGGATAAGAAGCGAAATATTTTCAAAGAAAAACAATAAGCCCACCCAAACCTCACTCTTGTTTAATGAAAGTGAATTTATACGGAAGATCAAGATACTCTACGGTGTCTTCATTCAATCACTGTAGTTTCTGAAAAACAGACTAAGGATTAACAATGTGCCTGCACCTTGGGAAGGGTTAGCAAAAACTTATTTTGCACTTAATCTCCCAGAAAACTTCCAACAGCCTGAAAATGTCCAGAATTGCTGGTTCTATTTCAAAGGCCACCCCACCCCGCGCTTCAAGGTTAGAGGCTAAACAAATGTAAAGGCACAGATGCAACTCACCGTGATTCTGGATGTGTCGATGAAGCTTTTGTTGAAATGAGACTGTGCAGTTTTGGCGTTTTCTTCTGACTGAAAGCCAATAAACCCAAATTTGCGGAATTTGCCATCCTTGGTAAATTTCAAGCAGCAATCCGTCAGCGTCCCAAAGGCAGCAAAGAGGTTGCGAAAGCGTTCTTCCTTGATCTGTAAGAAAAGCAATCATGGTCAAGTCATCCAAGCAGAGCTAAGAAGGCTGGTGTGAATTGCCTTACAAGATCATATCCTCTGTCATCTTCTGGATGAAGCATTTTGGTCAACTGGTCTTTGTTTTGGTTTGGTTCAATGCTGCCTGATTCTCAGGAACTGGCTGGAGAGTTTCTGCAGTTTTCTTGACAAGGTTTTTCAGAAGTGGTTTATCATTGCCTCCATCCCAGGACAGAGAAGGACTGGCCCAAAGTCACCCAGCTGGCTTCGCCCCCAGGGTGGAACTAGAACTCACAGTCTCCCAGTTTCTAGTCTGGTACTTTAACCATCAGACCTAACTGACTCTCAACTGTTTTTTGTATTATTCTCTTTTTTTGTTCTGATTTTTCTTCACGTTCAATTGTGTCTGATTCTTAGAGACTGCCTGGACAAGTCCCTGCACATATCTTGGCAAGGTTGCATTGGTATGACATTGCTGCTTTCCAAGGGCTGAGAGAGAGAGACTGGCCCAAAGTCACCCAGCCTGCTTTCACGTCCAGATTGGACTAGAACTCCCAGTCTGCTAGTGATTGGACCAAAGGCATCCAGTTGGCTTTCACACCAAAGGCAGGACTAGAACTCCCGTTCTCCTACCAATTGATCCAAAATCACCAAGTCAGCTTTCATACCTAAGGTGGGACTAGAACTCCCAGGTTCCTAGCAACTGCTCAAAGTCACCCAGCTGTCTTTCACAACTAAGGCAGGACGAGAACTCCCAGTCTCCGTGTTTCTAGCCTGACATCTCAACTCCTGCACCCAGCTGACTATTCCCGTCCATGGACCTGCAGCCACCCAAGCTACTGATTCTCCAGCTCTAACAGGAAGCAACGAAGAGGAGCCACGATTTCTACGTCCACCGCAACCCCCTCGGTCCCGCCTTCCTCACCCCGTTGGGCAGATTCTTCACAATCAGCCGCGACATGCTGGCGTCGGAGGCAGCCGCTTGAGGGGAAAGCCGAGCCCGCTAAACACGCACCCGCTTGGGCGCCGCCATTTTGCCCGCACCGCGAGATCATGTGACCCCCCCCAGTCCCTCTCTGCGCTTGCGCGTTCGTCGAAACGCCTCTGCGTCGCTATTCAAGGCATCCGGGTGTTGTATCTCCAAAGAGGAAGAGAGAGATAAGAAGCTTTGTATAGATACTTCCGGTTCTTAATGCGGGGATTGAAAAAAAGTTTGAGGGGCCTTTATCTCTTTCTCTCTCTCTCGATGCATAAGATTTCAACCGTTTTCTGCAGTTTAGAAAGATAAAAATTAGTGTTGCCACAAAGAATCAAGCTATTCTCCAAAATACCCGAAGGCAGGACAAGAAGCAATGGATAAAAACTATTCAAGGAGAGAAGCAACTTAGAATTCAGGAGACATTTCCTGACAGTGAGAACAATAAATCAGTGGAACGACTTGCCTCCAGACGTTGTAAATGCTCCAACGCTGGAAGTTTAAGAAGAGGAATGTGTCCAATCACACTTGGCCAATAAAGAATTACAACTTCCATTTAACAACCATGTGTCTGGAGTGGTGTAGGGTTTCCTACCTGGGGTTGGACTAAAAGACCTCCAAGGTCCCTTCCAACTCTGTTATTCTATTCCATTCCATTCAGTGTCTTTCTATCTCCTTCAATCTTTCGTTCCCCCTTCAATCTACGTATGTTCTTAGGAAGCGTTAAAGAGATTCAAATGAGAACCAGCAATAGGCATCTATACCTCCCTCTTCCTCTTTGCACGGGTCCTTTGAAAACACTTTCTCCAGGCATGCGCACGAGGCAGCTCGAGTGAATTCAATGCTTCTGAGAATGGTCAGCAGGTGGCGGCAGAGGACAGGAACCACCTCCAACAAGCTCGCTACTGATAGGCTCTTACAACAAAGATATTAAGAAAAAAAGGGATTTATTTATTTTTGTTCCTGGTCCACAACAAGCAACAAAGACTTACTGAGTGGATTCACAATAAACCTTACTTTTGTTCAACGCTGGTTTATAGGTAGTCCTTGACTTATGACCAATTATATTTATGTTTCCTCCTCCTCCTCCTCCTCTTTCTTTTGTCTCTGTTTTCTTCTTCTGGAATTATAAACCTAGAACAGCTTTTATTTTTTTTCTCCTTAGGGTTTCCAGTTGTTTTTATTTTTATTTTACTGATTGTCTTGCTGCGTCCTTTCTATTTGAATCTTCGGCTTGCTACCCAGCGTACCTGTTGTGAGATAGGCAGCCCAGCTCATGGCTGAACTGAATGAAAACTTTTAAAAAATAAAAAAGACAAGAAAGTAAACCCAGGGTTGGCAGGACGGTGGTGGGAAGAAGGGCTGGAGCCGTCTAATGCTTAAGGTAACAAGAGACTTTCTCCCACCCGTCCTGTTCAGATCAACCTGCCAAGTGACATTATGTGCCTGTTATCTAATGAGCTGGACATACGATGGCAAAACCCAAGGGAGCAGAGGTCATCTGGCGAGGAAATAATATTATGGGATGCCTGCAGCCCCGCGACTGGATTCTCACAGGGCAGACGAGACCAAAAGACACAAAGCCTCTCTGGCTGGTCTCCTGCAGATGGGCGCAGCAGGGGGTGTGTGGCCAAGTCAGCTGGGGCATCCTTCCTGCTGGCCCTTGCCAATCCAGTCTGGAGCATCACAATAAGCCATGATTTATGAGTTGGGGGGATACTGGGGTTTGCTGTTGGGGGTTTGCAGGGGTGCGGGAGAGCCCCCAGCTAAGATTCTGGGCCTTTTGAAGAACCCCCCAAATCCCACTCCTGGCTACAATATAAATAAAAATAGACGGATGGATGGATGGATAGATAGATAGATAGATAAATAGATAGATGCAGAGAGAGATAGAGCGATGCTAGACAGACTAGATAGATACCGTATTTCTCATATGATAAGGCCGGGTCTTATTTTTTTTTGAGCCCCGAAAAAATGGCTAGGCTGTCTTTTCGGGGGTGACTTAATTTCCCCCCTTGCATCTTCGGGCGGGCGGCAGCGACGGCTTGGATGTTGACCTCGGCGTGTTGGTGGGGCACTTCATATTGGGGTCAACGCAGCAGCACCATATCCGGGTGTGCAACAAAAGTACTTCCTAATGGCAAGCCCCCCTACCATTCCCCCCCATTTTGCATGTTTTAATAATAGCCTTAATTTGGGGGGAGGGCTAATTTCATTTCATGCGATAAACATGCTGGATACTTCCTTTTGGGGGAGGCTGTATTGTTGGGAAACAGGGTAGATGAAAGATAGATAGATAGATCCAGAAAGATGATAGTGAGATGGCTAGAGCAGGCAGACAGGCAGACAGGATAGATGTAGAGCGAGGTAGAGAGATGCTAGATAGACAGATAAGATAGAAGATAGATAGATAGATAGATAGATAGATAGATAGATAGATAGATAGATAGATAGATAGATAGATGATAGATAGATAGATAGATAGATAGATAGATAGATAGATAGATAGATAGACAGACAGACAGGACAGACAAATAGATGTGGAGCGAGGTAGAGAGATGCTAGATAGATAGAGATAGATAGGATAGATAGATAGATAGCATAGACAGACAGACAGACAGAGACAAATAGATAATGGAGGCAAGGTAGAGAGATGCTAGATAGACTAGATAGATAGATAGATAAGGATAGATAGAGCTAGATAGATAGATAGACAGACAGACAGACAGACAGACAGACAGACAGACAGACAGACAGACAGACAGACAGAAAGAAAAAGATAGAGGTGGAAAGATGCTAGACAGACTAGATAGGTAGGTAGGTAAGCCAGCCAACCAGCTAGTAAGCAAGTATGGAGCGAACATCTCCACAGCGAAGGAACCTGGAGAAGAGACAGCTGCCTGATCCTTCCCACCACCCTGGTACTTCCTCATCCATCACCCTTCCGTTCCTCCTGGTTTCCTTCCCTGCTGGAGCCTGAGTGGGCTCCGGGGACAGTCCAGGCAGCAGCTGCCTTTGATCAAACCCACATCTGGGCTTGCCAGCGCGGCAGAGAGACCGCACTGTGATCAAAGGTTGGAGCCCTCTGACAGCCCGATNCGCACTGTGATCAAAGGTTGGAGCCCTCTGACAGCCCGATCGCAGGGGGGGAGGGGGACAGGGAGGCAGGAAGGGGGCTGTTGACACTAGCCACCTCCTCTTTCCTTGCTTCCCGCCCCCCTCCAGTCTCCAAACTCAGGGGAGAGAGACAAGGTTCCCAGTTAAGGGATCCTTTGCAAAGATGCCTTCCGTGGAAGTGGAGGATGGGGTGGGCCAGAGCCTCCACTCGTCTCCTCTCCATCTCCCCCCCCTTTTTTTCTCCCCCACTNCGTGGAAGTGGAGGATGGGGTGGGCCAGAGCCTCCACTCGTCTCCTCTCCATCTCCCCCCCCTTTTTTTCTCCCCCACTTTCACTAATCCCTGGGTTGGGGGTGATCCGAAGTGCAGCAAAAAAGTGAATCTGGTTGATGGATTGCTGGGGATAGGCATCCGGGCAGAAACCCCTATTGCAAAATGAGCTCCTGAACATAAGAAGAGTGTTAAAGAAAGTTGTGTAATTCAACAGGAGGTTGCATTATTGTGTTTAAAAAATGCTTGTAGTATAATTTGCCTTGGATGCAGAATAGAGTCTCTGCTGATGGAGATTCACTGAAGTACAAGCAGTCCTCAATAGAGGCCAAAATGTATGTTGCTAAGTGAAACATTTATCTTCTCCTCCTCCTCCTCTCCTTCTCTTCCTCTTCTTCTTTTCCTCTACCTCTTCTACTCCTCCTCTCTTCTTCTTCTCCTCCCCCGCTCTTCTTCTTCTCCTCCTTNCTTCTTCCTCCTCCTCTTCCTTCTTCTTTCTTCCTTTGCTCCTATTTCTCCTCTTTATCATCTTCTTCTTCTTCTTCTTCTTCTTCTTCTTCTTCTTCTTCTTCTTCTTCTTCTTCTTCTTCTTCCTCCTTCTTCCTTCTTTCTTCCTTCTTCCTCTGCTCCTACTCCTCCTACTCTTGTCTTCTTCCCCATAGAATTCCATGCCTAAGGGAAGATTGGAACTCACAGCCTCCAGGTATTTGGGCTAGCATCTTCATCACTACACCAAATTGACTCTCAATGACATTTTATTTTGTACGTTCTAGTTGCAAATGTCTTTGCCCCAATCTTCCCCGCACAGAGGTCAAGCAGAGAGAAAGTGTGAGAAGTAATTCTATATCTCTTGTTTATCTCCAGACCTGCCCTCACCCCACCCCACCCCACCTGAAATGTTTTACAGAAATAACAAAGACGCCTGCCAAGAAAATTAAGGGAAATTGTTAGCATTAGGCAAAAGAGACATCTGTCCAATTTACAAAACGATTTCTTGAGAGCTGATAGCCCAGCAGGCCTGCAGAAGACATGTGAATTGGCCGGTGGATATTTTTTCACAACTTTCTTCTAAAATCACATTGGGTCTAACTGGTGGTGAGAAGGATGGTATTCCCAAGCCTCCTCACAGTCATAAGAAGTCAAGTTGCATCAGCTGGGCACAAAGTCACACTTCAGAGGAGAAGGAAAAACAAAACGGGGTGGGGGAGAATAACAGAATAATGGAAGGGACCTTGGAGGTCTTCTAGTCCAACCCCCACTCAAGCAGGAGATCCTATACTATTCCTGATAAATGGCTGTCCAGTCTCTTCTAAAAAACCTCCAGTGATGGAATATGCACAACTTCTGGAGGCAAGCTGTTCCTCTGGTTAATTATTCTCACTGTCAGGAAATTTCTCAATAGTTCTAGGTTGCTTCTTTCCTTGGTTCGTGAGAAGCAACCTAGAACTAAGGAGAAATTTTCTGATACTTATGATTGAGGAATGACTCACAAATCGGAAACCGGGGAGCTGGATAAGACCCAGCCAGAAGATTTATTCATCCTGACAAAGGAAATTGACTTCTGGGCTCTGGGATGTCTTCATTGCCATTCCCCTGGTCCTTACAGGTGCTCATCTTTAAGATTGGGGGATCTGTACAAAGGAGTCCTTTGTGTACTTGGTCTACATTCTTATTTTCACTTAAACCTCAGAAGACCACATCAAACTGCTATCCTGGTTACCGAGCCTGTACGGTTTTAAGATATACTTGGCTGTTGAACATGATTCATGGGATGCTTGTTTTTAATAAGAACTTACTTGAAAGGAAGAGGAAGGAAGGAATTTAAAATTTAAAAAGATTAAAACATAACAAAAACTAATATAAAGCAAAAAAAGAAAAGAAAAGTGGAAGACAAAAATGCAAAAAGAAAAGAGGAAAAGAAATATAAAGAAGATGCTTTGGTTTTTCTGTGCAGCATATAAAAATCATCAAGAACTGGGGATATCAGTCGATTCAGCCAGCTCAAATGAAATGCAAGCTTAAGGTCTCTACAAGAATCTGACCAACTAACAGTCAATGGAAACGAGCAGGAGTTAAGAATAGAAAGGAATTCAAGGTGGACTGGATTCAGATCTCTTGTGGGCAGGCAGAGACTTATGACTGATGGTGCTCTTTGACCTGTCACTCAGCCTGGTCTTTTTGCCACAAAGGTATGGCTACAAAATTATCTCTTACTCTATGATTCCAAAAATAAGAAACTCTCTTTTTATTCTCTATTTTTTCTTAATCATGAAGTTCACAAATCATGTTCATTTTTTAAAATTTCATGTGAAAAGTCTTTCCAGTCAGCAATAAATGTAGATATTGTCATTTTTTTAAACCAAGGAATTATGTTTAGCCATCTCTGCAAGTCCCATCATCTTCATCAATCATTCCTCTATTGTGGGAAAAATCAAACCTTTCCACTGTGGGACATACAATAATCTTGCTGTAGTTAACAAAAACATAGTTCCACGACTATTTCCCCCAGCTGTCTGTCTAACATTAATCCGCAAAGAAAAGCCTCTGGTTTCAGCTGCACTTTAATCTTTAAAATCTTCTGAATAAGTTGATGTATTTGCATCCAAAATGTCTTGGCTTTATTATATGTCCACCAAACATGATGAATGGTCCCCTCACAGCCTCTTCATTTTCATGTAGAACTGATGGTATTTTTCAAGTCCACTGATCCTTCCTTGTTGAATTCCACTAACAGAAGCTTCAACTACCATCTTATACCCTGAAGGAATGTCAAACTGGAAGCTTTAAACATTTTGTTTCCATCTGTCTCCTCTCTGGCTAGTTTCAGATGAAATTCAAGTGTCTGAGCCAAAACTAACACAGGCACAGAGCTTCTCATTCATTACTCTGATTTCATCATAAAACACACTAGATCTCTTCTATTTGCATTTTGATTTGATTGATGGCCTTTTCTACAGAAGGAGCATCAGATGCATAGGGCAACAGGCATAGGGTCAATGCAGAGAAGTCCTAAGGTCAGGGAATTCTGCAGTGTGTCCAAATGAAGTCAGAGATGCTGACACAAACCTGTAGTTTTACACAAATAAATATACTTTACACACAAACTATATCTACTATATATCTATATCTACATGATCTCTACATCTATCTATCTATCTGTATCTCTATCTCTACAGTATTTCTATATATCTACATTTCTCTGTTTGCCTGTCTGTCTGTCTATCCATCTATCAGTTGTTTTATTTTATTTTATATTATTTTATTTATTTGACTTATCAATCGCTTACAAGATAATAAGGATAAGGATAAACATAGTTATTAATCCATGAAATGGATACGTATAAAAAAAAATAAGAAAAAGAAACAATAGGACAGGGACGGGAGGCGCTATTGGTGCACTTATGTACGCCCCCGATAGACCCCTTAGGAAAGGGGTGAGGTCAATAGTAGAAAGTCTAAGGTTAATGTTTTTGGGGTTTGGGGAAGAAACCACAGAGTCAGGTAGAGTATTCCAGACATTGACTTCCATCTGTCTGTCTGTCTGTCTGTCTATCTATCTATCTATCTATCTATCTATCTATCTATCTATTGTATCTCTACAGTATATCTATATATCTACATTACTCTGTCTATCTATCTCAACATTATATCCATCCATCCATCCATCTATCTATCTAATTCTATCTATCTATCTATCTCTATCTATCTATCTACTGTCTATCTATCTATCATCTATCTGTCTCGTCTATCTTCTATCTATCATCATTTATCTGTCTATTGTCTGTCTGTCTGTCTATCTATCTATCTATCTATCTATCTATCTATCTATCTATCTATTATCTATCTATCTTATCTATCTATCTATTTATCTATCTATATCTATATCTATATCTGTCTGTCTATTCTATCTATCTATCTATCTATCTATCTATCTAATCTATATCTATATCTATATCTATATCATCTGTCTGTCTGTCTGTCTGTCTGTCTATCTATCTATCTATTTATCTATTATATCTATATCTATATCTATACTTATATCTGTCTGTCTGTCTGTCTGTCTGTCTGTCTGTCATCTATCTATTCATCTATATCTATCTATCTATCTATCTATTTATCTATCTATACCTATATCTATATCTGTCTGTCTATCTATCTATCATATCTATCTATCTATCTATCTATATCTAATCTATATCTATATCTATATCTGTCTGCTGTCTGTCTGTCTCGCTGTCTGTCTGTCTGTCTGTCTGTCTATCTATCTATCTATCTATCTACTACTATCTATCTATTATCTATTTATCTATCTATATCTATATCTAATATCTGTCTGTCATCTACTCTATCTATCTATCTATCTATTATCTATCTATCTATATCTATATATATCTGTCTGTCTGTCTGTCTGTCTGTCTATCTATCTATCTATTTATCTATCTATATCTATATCTGTCTGTCTGCTGTCTTCTGTCCTGTCTGGTCTGTCTGTCTGTCTGTCTATCTATCTATCTATCTATCTTATCTATCTATCTATTATCTATCTATCTATCTATATCTATATCTATATCTATATCTGTCTGTCTGTCTGTCCTGTCCTGTCTGTCTGTCTGTCTGTCCTGTCTATCTATCTATCTATCTATCTATCTATCTATTTATCTATCTATATACTAATATCTATATCTATATCTATATCTGTCTGTCTGTCTGTTGTCTGTCTGTCTGTTATCATCTACTATCTATCTATCTATCTATCTATCTATCTATCTATCTATCTATCTATCTATCTATCTATCTATCTATCTGTTTCTATCTCTGTCTCTGTTTCTGTCTCTCTCTGGAGCAGTCGGGTTATGCAATGAGCCAGAACACACGATTGTGCTTGATGAGTTGGAGAGTGTTGGCAACCTGAGGCAATCTGCCCTGTGATTGGTTGCTGTGTATATGGAGGGGGAGTTTCCCTCCACCCCCCCCTTTTTCTTCAGTGTGCTCTGTTCCCTCTCTAATTTACCTCATGGCTGTTTTGTTTGATGTATATGTGTGTATACTCTCTCTCTCTCTCTCTCTCTCTCTCTCTCTCTCTCTCTCTCT
>BHFT01017844.1:0-11296 GCA_004320025.1 Laticauda laticaudata | reverse complement strand
TCTCTCTCTCTCTCTCTCTCTCTCTCTCTCTCTCTCTCTCTCTCTCTCTCTCTCTCTCTCTCTCTGTGTGTGTGTGTGTACCTAATCCAGTGGTGGGATTTAAAAATTTTTACACAAAATGTAAAATCACCGAACCGGCAGTTACACCGGTCGGATCCCACCCCTGATGCGAAACCCAGCATAGTGATCTCATTTGCTGTGTACACTGTTGTTTTTGTGTATAATAATAACCTTCTATAAATAAAAGGCAGTGGGGAGAAAAAATATCAGTCTCTCTGGGAAACGTTGAGGAAGTCTTTGAGATGAAGGAAAAATCTACAAGCAGAGCAAGAGGATCAGGCAGCAACCTGACAAAAGTGATTTAAAGCCTGACAGAAAGTCAAAGCCCCAGCAGTTGCATTCTCAAGCATCTCCTGAGCCTTGGTAGGTTGTATTTTCATCAGTAAAGGTGGATGGTTTAAGCAGTCATGATTCTCAAATGAGTTTTCTGCACGGCTTTGTGTACGGCTTGACAAACCTTGCTGAGTTGTCCTGAAGCTGAAGGTTGATGTTGCAAGAGAGGAAGCTCAGTTCCTCCTCCTCCTCTTCCTCCTCCTGCTCCTGCTCCTCCTTTTCCTTTCCCTTTTCCTCCTTTTTCTCTTGCTCCTCCTCCTTTTCCTCCTCCTCCTCCACCTCCTTCTGCTCCTCCTCTTCTTCCTCTTCCTCCTCCTGTTCCCCCTCCTCCTTTTCCTCTTCCTCCTCCTTTTCCTCTTCCTTCTGCTCTATCTTTCCTCCTCCTTCCCTCCTGCTCCTGCTCCTTTTTCTCTTCCTCTCCCTTTTCTTTCTCCTCTTCCTCTTCTTCCTCCTCCTCCTCTTCCTCCTCCCCCCTTCTCCTTCTTTTCCACTCCTCCTCCTCCTCTTCCTACCTCCTCTTCCTCTTCTGGCTGTGTTAGGTCATCATTTATCATCCATCTGTGCAATCTTCATATACAAGTTGAATATATGATGTACTGTTTCTTCTGCTTCTTTGCACAATCTTCACTTTGAATCATTTGATGAGTTTTCAGTCCTGGCTTTGATTGTATCAGTTTGATAATTATGATTGGTTGCACAGTCATCCAGATGTTTAGGCTGGATTTAGTCTATCGACTCCTTCCCAAGGGACTGGGATAGGCAGATGTTGATGTTTGATAGTGTAGAAAGTATCATCACAGGATGTAAGCTGTTCCGAGCAAAGCCGCCTTTTGCAATTGACTGATGGAGATTTTGTCAATGCCATTTGGTGTACAAGAGGTGCTCTAGATTATTGTTATGGCGCTTAGCAAATAGCACTGACTAATCACAGTGTTTTCCAGCCCTCTCTAAGTGGTTTACAAAGTCAGCATATTGCCCCCCAACAATCTGGATTCTCATTTTACTGACCTAAGAAGGATGAAAGGCCGAGTCAACCTTGAGCTTGTCAGGATCGAACTCCTGACAGTGGGCAGAGTTAGCCTGCAATTCTGCATCCTAACCACTCCACCACCATAGCTGCATTATGATGGTTGTCTGCACAGTCAGCCAGATATTTAAATTAGACTTGGCATTTTTATTCCTTAGTATTATTATTAGGTATGGGAACTTCCCTGTTGTATCTGCATTTAAACATGCCCATAATGCATGGCCTTTTCAGGGCCTATCAAAGGATTTGTACATCTGTCCAAAATTGGGAACTGCGTCAGTTTATCTTCAGATATGATGGAGAGAAAGGTCTACAACTCTGACAGCTCTCTGCTCTTGCAGAGGCATTCCAGAACAGGGGAGAACTCGCAGTATTAATGAAGTGTCCCAGAAGCTTTCTCTTTTGTCAATCCATCTTCATCAGGCCCAGACAAGGATGGGGAATGGAAGCAAACTAACTGAAGTCTGAAAGGGAAGGAGGGGAAACAGACAGGCTCCAGCAGATCCTCCCCTCTCAATGTATGCAAAATTCTAGTCTTCCTGGTACCATAGGTCAAGGGTCTTCCCAATTTGGCAAGTTTAAGACGTTGACTTCAACTCCCAGATTTCCTGGAGCTAACATGACTGGAGGAGGAATTCTGGGAGTTGAAGTCCCCAAGTCTTAAAGCTGTCAAGTTTGAAGGCCTCTGGAATAGATATATAGAGAAAGAGATAGATTAGGTAGAGAGAAAGAGAGTGAGAACAGATAGAGAGAGAGAGAAAAATATAGAATAGAATAGATAGAGAGAAAGAGAGAGAGATAGAATAGATAGAATAGATCAAGGGTCTTCCAACTTGGCAAGTTTAAGACTTGTGGACTTCAACTCCCAGAATTCCTGAGCTAACATGACTGGAGGAGGAATTCTGGGAGTTGAAGTCCACAAGTCTTCAAGCTATCAAGTAGGTTGTAACATGGATAGTGGCAATTGCCTTTTTTTTGACATTTAGAGATATCTACAGAATCCAGTCCAAAATCTGAAGATGGTGACCACAAAGCTGCAATAGAAACTGTAGCCATTTTTTACAAAAGCAGGCAGAACTTTTATGACCCCCATGGAAGCTGCTTGGGCAGGGAGTTGGACTGGAAGACCTTTGAGGTCCCTTCCAGTCCTATCATTTAAGGTTTTACATTTTATTTTTTGGACCAAACCTTAGAAACACTCCTCCCTCCAAGTACAGGTCATCTTTCACATACGATGATTCATTTAGTGACCTATCAAAATTACAAGGGCACTGAAAAAAATGACATATGACCCTTTTCACGCTTACGCCTGTTGGTCACATGATCAAAATTTGGATTATTGGCAACTGAGACTCATATTTATCATGGTTGCAGTGTCCTGGGGTCATGTGATCAACTTTTGTGACCTTCTGATGAGTGAAGTCCATGGGGAAGCCAGATTCACACAACAACCCTATTACTGTTGTGGTTAGCTGGCAGCAGATGTGGATGGCTGAGGAGAGTGAGGACTCAGATAAGGGGCCAGGATCATTAGAGAGTGGACTGCTGCCTTCAGAGATTGTGGGGACAGGCAGCAGTGATGAGGAGGTTCCCGAGAAGCCTGTGCTAAGTGCGTATGTGTGCAGGATTGCTTGCAGAAAAGAGCAGCTGCAGCAGCATGGGTGACTCGGGAGTAAGGCTGCCAGGTAATGGCTCCTCCTTCAAGAAGATAAAAGCCAGCTGTGAATTGGACATTCTTTGCGGGAAGCAAAGACACTTTGAGACCCAGCCTCATGGACGTTGCAGTATCATAGTTGGTATTTGAAGATTCTTGTGTTGTGAAATATTTCTAGGTAACCTTATCTGTTATTCTTGGCAGCCTCACACAGTTTTGGCAAGGCTTGTGCTTATCAAAGTTAATTAGTTTGCAGCAGCCTTTTAACCGGGGATTCGTAAGAATGATGAAAAGGTTTCTGTTCCCTTGGGTTCGTGTTTGTTTTATTGGAAAAGGGTTTGGGTCAGAACAATTACTATCTTAAGAACTGCACCTATTTACTTCACCACGGTGGCAAGAAAGGTCATAAAATGGAACAAAACTGACCATCTCGCTCAATCGTGGTCCTGGAATACCTGTATTTAGGTCATTTGTATCAAACCATAGCTTGTTTCTTAAGGTTGATAAGAGTATTGCCCAATTAACTTTATATAAACCAGCACCCAACCCTTGCAAGCAGTTCATTAACCCCTCATTAAAAAATTCTAAGCCCATATATTATTTTTGTAGAAAAGCCAAAGACAGAAGTGACCCCTTTACATGGAATCATGATAGAAAATCTACCAGGGAAGATAAAATTAAGAAGGACTGATGAACGGCACTCTTCAGTCTTTTCCAAGACTGACTTGTAGAGCCTGTGAGTGAATTTTTGATTTTCTTATAATTGATATTAGCAAAGCAGAACATTTTGGGGAGGGCCGAAGACAAAGCCCCTAGTTGGGTGGCGTCCTGGGTGGAGCCAGGGAGAGAGGAGAACTCTGATTTAATGTGATTTTACATTCCACTGAGTTAATGACATGGAGCTAATACAACGAAGCGCTTGTGTATTTAGAAATCCTCCCTCCACTTCTGACATTTCAAAATGGCAATCTGGTGTGGCCACCTTTGAAAGGGTTAAGGTTACTCAGAATTTAGCAACCACTTGTTGACGTGATTCCCCAGCTCCATGTTCCCTCTGAAGAGAATTGCCTAAATGAGCCTTGATGTTCTAAGTTAGGGCAAAAGTTGGCCTAGCTGGAAAACTCATTGGTAGCCAGGAGGTGGCCTTTAACCTCCCGAGCAACTGAGACGCTTGGAGCAAGACGCACCAGAGACAAACTCCAGGAAGATCCATTCTTTGCTAATTCCATCTTAAAAAGCTGGAGCCACTGTCACATCTCATTAAGGGAGGCAAACGCCTTCCTCGATTAGCATCTTCACCAAACCAGTTAAGCATGTGAACTCTGGGAGAGTTTCTGCACATGCTTTGGCTCCACGTAAGCCTAGAACCATGGAGACTCAGCCCTTCACACATTGGCAACTTCGCTCTGGGCACCATTTCCTCCCAGGTCAGCCCTACTAAACTCAATGGGGCTTACACCTGAGCAGCCAATACCAGCAGAATAACAGAGTAATCGAGTCAGAAGGAAACTTGGAGGTCTTTTAATCCTCTAACGTTTTTGGCGAGCTGAATGCTGAGTTTCTCAGCCAGAACTATGATGATGATGATGAAGATGATGAAGATGATGAGGATGATGATATCTATCCATTTAGTCGTGTTGGTGATTCTATGGGCCAGGTCTCTCCACATCTTCTGATTTTGCATTACGTCTTTGAGTTGTTCTGTGCTCTGGGTGGTGTCCAGCCACCTTGTTCTTTGATGGCTTGGTTTCCTTTTCCTGCTAAGTCAGAACTGAAGAAGCTTCTTAGATGAGAAGCAAAATGTCTTCAAGGAAAACCAAAGGAAGTCCAGCTGCCTCTTGAAAAAGACACCTTTGGAACAATCATGACCTGGATGTCTGAGAGTCTCCATGGATACCTTGCTTTGCCATTTAACTTTTCTCCTTGCACTATGACCAGAAGACACTAGAGGTCTCCCACACACACTAAATTGCCACATGTTCTTAGGTAAACCAGATCACCTCCACCTCAGGCATATGGACTCAATATTCTCTAGCCTTCCCTACCTTCTGAAACTTAGTAGATGGAAAGATGCCCAGGAAGAACCTGAACTGAACTCTATTGCAGCTCCAGCTGTAAAGAAGAAATGAATCTTGGTTAAGTTAACGAGATTGGATATGTTCTCCTGCTTAAGCAAGGGGCTGGACCAGAAGACCTCCAAGGTCCCTTCCATCTCTATTCTGTCCTAAATTCTAATGTTCTTACCAGCTAATATGGTGATCTGGGAAATCATATCTTCAATGAAGAAGGTTAGAGGCTATGGAGTTCTTGGTGATCTCAGAGCTTGGTCATTTTCTTGCAGACATTTTATTACTCAACTACATAGTATCATCAGTGCTGGAAGGGAGTGGGATTTGCGGAGAGGAGGAGAAGGAGGAAGAAAAACAACTGTGGGTTCCTTGGTGCTCTCTGAGTTTGGTTGTTTTCTTGCCAATGTTTGGTTACCAAACTAGGTAACTCGGACTAGCTCTGATTATGTTACCTAGTTTGGGAATGAAATGTCTGTAAAAAACAGCCAACTTAGCACCGAGTACCTCACTGTCCAACTGTGAGCTACAAATATTTTCTTCTAGCTCTTTGGCTGTTCCAATGATGCTGTAATTGGACTTGTCGACACAGCTGGCTAGGGAATTCTGGGAACTGAAGTCCACAAGTCTTAAAGATGGAGACGCCTGGTCCATATGTAAAATAGAATGACAGTGAGCCTCATCATAACTTAAGAAAGGCTCTCAGTGCCAAGTGGAGGAAAAAACATTCTCAGTGGCCCAACAAGTTTATAATTGGACTCTCCATCAAGTCCCAAATCTGGTCTTAAGAACTGTGCATTTTTCTTGTTCCTGCAGAAGACAAATTCCAAAACAGATGCTGGTTAGTTTGCGCAAAGATTTCATGATTTTCTTTACCCAGCATCCTCTGCTTTCTCTCCTCTGTCTCAAAAGCCTGGGTTTGCCCTGCAAACACCCACCTTCTCCTCCCCTCCAAATGGATCAGCTGAGAGAATATCAGCCTCTTGAGTGGCAGGAGATACAAGAGGGCCTTGATAAGATGTTTCAAGTGGCAGTTTGCTGTAAACATTCCCACTGGGGATGTTAGATTAGAAGGCTGGGGGAAAAAAGTGCCTTCTTGTGTGCCAAGACAATTGGGCTGATGGGTAGGCAGGCAAGAGAGTTGTTGAAAAGGAAGGGGAGGAATGGCGCTGGGAAGGAGGAGGGGCAAGGTGTACAGCTAAGGGGTTGGCTGCTCAAGTGTCAGGTTCACAGTGTCAGTGATTTTGCAGGATGGGAAGGAAGGAAGGGAGGGAGGGAGGGAGGGAGAGAGTAAGTTTGCAATATGTAAATTAAAGAATAAATGAAAGAAGGAAGCAAGGAAGTTTGCAACTAGTGCAAAACTTCACACTAATGAGAAGGAACTAGCTGTCTTGAATGGGGAATCTATGTAACAAATGAATTCTGAGAAGGACTCGCTGGCAAACGAAGGGGTATGTGCCATGGACCTCTAAGGCTAATCTACTTTACAATGACCCTGGGTTGACCATGGAATAACTATGGGCTGAGCATGAAATGACTATGGAACGACGATGTGATATGTGTGCATTGACCGTGCAATGACTCCACTAGATAGCAATAGGCAGAGACACTGACTTTGCCATTTAATTGTCCCCCAAATAGGGCAATTTAGGCTTATCTCATTCAATAGACTGACCTTCTAGAAGTGCAGTTCACTGTCTTCCCTCCCTCTTCTGAAAAATTTCAAAAATGTTTCCCTCACTTGGGGTGTGTGTGTGTGCGTGTGTGTGTGTGTGTGTGTGTAACTATTAGGATTCAAATAATTTAACAACCAATTCTCTGCCCGAATGATTTCTTCCAACAACCACTTCACTAAACTGCTCAAAAAGTTAACAACCGGTTCTCCCAAAGTGGTGCGAACCGGTTGAATCCCACCAATGATGCCAGGCCTCAGTAAAAGACAGGAGTGGGCTTCTGCCAGTTTGAGCCAGTTTGGGCGAACCGGATGTTCAATTTACACCTGGTTCACCAAACCGGGAGTTGAACCAATCAGCTGGCCCAGCCCATCCCTCCCCTCTTCTCCCAGGAGTCTACACACGGCCCATTGTGGATGCAGGTAATTGCAGGATCTGCATGGAGGCTCTGGGTGGGAAAAAAATGGGCCTCCCGGAAGTTCTGGAAGTCCAAAAACGGGCCTGTTTCCAGCTTCCGGAAGGCCTCTGGAGCCCGGGGGAAGGCAAAAAATGCCCCTCCCGGAGGTTCCAGTAGGCCACACCCACCAGGGCCACGCTTACCCAGCAACTGAGCAAAGAACCAGTTGCTGGGATTTTTGAATCCCACCCCTGGTCAAAGGGAAAAATCTATCCTTGTGACTGGGAATCCAGATCACAAAACCCAGAAAACAAAAAGAGATGGACACCACATTGAGGGAGAAATGTAAAACTGGCAGACTTGAACATTGGATGACCGATCAGATCAGATGACAGCCACGCCTGTGGTTTCTGTGTGCCTATGCACAAATGCACCCAAGCTCCATGCTTTTGCCTAAGGGATGTTAGATTTGCTGGGGTTGAAAGTCAGCCCTAGAAGAGGATAAAAATTGCACAGCCAGAGTTATTTATATCTTCTATCTTACAAATAGCTCACCTATCTTGGTGTGCACATTTCGCTGAGTTAGCTGTTAAATGTTTGCCCTGCATTCCTGTAAAGAGCTGGCAGTAAGGTTGGGCTTCTCCCTCTGCTCAGTTTTGTCTTCACAGTGGAACTAAAGTGTAGAGTTAGGCTGAGATAAGGGAAGGGCTGTGTTCACACAACATGCTAAGACATATGTTTGTATAATTTTATATTTTGGTGTTTTCGGATCAGTTTTGACTACTGACAGTTGCCTGGATCAGTCCTTACAGTCTCTAACTAGATCATGAAACATCTACAAGAAAACCACCAAGCTCAGAGATAACAAGGACCCCACAATCCTCCTCCTTCTCCTGTCTTCTCCTCCTCCAACCCCTCTTCCTTCTAGCACTGATGATGTTCCCTAGTTGGGTCATAAATGTAAGAAAACCACCAAACTCAGAGACCACCGACAACCCTTCATTTCAGTCCTGAGCTATAAATATTCTCCCTTATTGGTAGAGACCTTTCTAGTTTGTAGGCATGGTGAATAGCTGCAGAACAGTAAGAATTATGTCTTTGAGAAGTTGGGGACTGGTGTTTCTTGGTGGACTTTTAATATATACAAAGCATATGGACTGCATAATGTATTTGTCTTATTAATTAAGTCAAAAGACAATAATTCCTTTGCTGCTGAGAGGTGAACTTTTGTGAGAATATGGACATCCTTTATAGAAGGATTCAGTGGATTTAAAAGTTGCCGTTAAGGAAGAAGTTGTTCTTCAAAATAATTGGTCTTTTTCCCACGATCAATGACTCAGATTTCCTGTAGTTTACACACACAGAGACACACACACATACACAAATACCCACACCGAAAGACAAAGAGAGACAGACAGACAAATAGATAGACACACAGAGACACAAAATACAAAGACATCTACCAGGAGTCTGAAGAACTGACTTACTGAGATCATAGCCAAGACCTACTTCCTCTGCCTTGATGTTTATATTAATGCATTAATAACAATGTTTTAGTAATATATTCTTTAATAACCTCCAAGGTTTGCATTTATTTCTGGAAGCCAAAGGCCGCGTCAGATTTATATGAAAATAACAGTGGAAAATAAAGCCCGTTGGTTATATTTTTACAAGGATCCCTTTCCTGTCGTATTTTTAGTTTTATCTCTTTCCTGTTGTAAGATCGTTTGGTGAAGCAGTGTAGATTTTTCAAGAAGAAACAGGAGACATTATTTTGAATAGAAGGCTCAATGTTTATTTGGTAGGTTGCCTAAGAGATGTTCTCGTGGATTCTGGCTAGCTGTTGAATTTATTATATTTTTCTCTGATTTTATTCAAATGTTCATAAAATTCAGGAAACGCTATTCTTTCTAGAAAAGTACTATTCCATCTTACATAAACTTGCAAAATAGAGTATTAAAATATAACTAGTCATATAGGGACAGATCATCATGGAGACAAATCTTTCTTTGGGGTCACTAGGAGTCAAAAACGCTTTGATGACACACAACCAATCCAGAATCACCTGGGTAAAGAAATGTTACAGAGGCGTGGTAAAGTCAACTTAGGAAACTGCAGGTACACAAAAGTTTTGTGCACACACACACACACAAACACGCCACAAGCAGCACCTTCAGAGTTCAGAGCAGAGAGCACTGAGCTAAGCCACACCCAGGCTACTTCTAGTTTCACTTTGCAATTCAGGTCCCACTGGCTGGTCTGTTGCCATTCCTATTCATTGGCTGACTTTGCTTCGAAGCTCTATTCCAGTTCATGAATATACTCTGACAGAAGGTCCCCTTGCTGTCTCTCCAGGCATCTTCAAAGCAAACTAGCCCTTCAAAACAGTGGTGGGATTCAATTTTTTTTACTACCAGTTCTGTGGGCATGGCTAGGTGGGCGTGGGTTTGTGGGCGTGGCAGGGAAAGGATATTGTAACATCTCCATTCCCACCCCACTCCAGGGGAGGGTTACTGCAAAATCCCACTCCCCCCCACTCCACTAACCTGCTTTCCAGCTCCATTCTCTTGTGCAGGGCAACCAAAGAAGACCCAGCCAATCAGCTGGGACTTGGGAGGCAGAGAATTAGATGGGGATGGGACCAGTCAGAGGTGGTATTCCGAACTACTCAAAATTTCCACTACTGGTTCTCCAAACTACTCAAAGTGTCCGCTACCAGTTCTCCAGAACTGGTCAGAACCTGCTGAATACCACCTCTGCTTCAAAAATTTGCAGAGAATGACTTGCTCTTAGCATCAACTAAGTATACCTATGATAGGAGAACACCAAAGGGAGACAGCCAAGTTATCCATGAGCAACAGGTTAGCCTTGGGAGATGAAAACACCTTGGAATAATTCATGATCAAACCATGGCCATGGCATTGCCAAGGAACCTTGAAATCATCAGGGATCAGGTCTTCATGTTTACTGTTGGGTTCTTGGAGTTCTACTAGACCAACATTCATTAGACTAGACATGTCCAGTTCCTGCAACTGTTTTCATATGTTTTAGCTTCCACCGCCTAGTCCTCTTCATGGCTCTTTTCCGCGCTCTTTCAAGAGTCTCAGTGTCTTTTTTTATGATATGGTGACCAAAACTGGATGCAAACTGAGCCCCAGAGATTTTCTATTCAAAGAACAAAGATAGTTTCCCTAGGAGGAAGGGAGAGAAGAAAGGGAAATATGCTCGGCTTGCTTGCCGTAACTGTTCCTGGCTGATTCCCAACAGATGTTGCCCTAATGAAGAGCAGTTTAATCTCGGTTCCTTAATATAGTGCCGGGATGATAACTCTGAAACGGCTGTCAGCGTTGCAACAAAGAAGATCTGGTCATTGTCCCAGACTTGGACAGTTTTCTGATGAGGATCACATGAAAAATATTCATTTGCTCGCCACTTGCAATCTCCTTTTCCGTTCTCTCTGGTTCAAGGTTACAAGGCCCAGTTCCCTAGAAGAGACATTGTGGCACCACCGAGGTCGTCTCGATGCCAGCCTTGGGCATTCTTCCATCCTGCTTGTGTATCCAGCTGGGGCCAATGGAGCCTCACCAATCAAGCCTCTGCCCATAAGAGGGGATATTCTAATCTACAGGAACCTGTGACCGATGGGTGGCAAAGTCTGGGTGGAGGGGAAGTCCCAGTTTTATACGGTAGTTCAGAGGTCTTTGGCCCCCTTTTTTTGATCAAGGATGCAGTAGAGCTTCTTTGAAGATTACAGATTATAGAAAAACAGAATGATTTCTCTCCTTTCCGCATAAGGTGGCATTTGTTTAAGATCCTTTAGAGCAGTGTTTTTCAAACTTGGCAACTTTTAAGATAGGTGAACATCAAATCCCAGAATTCCCCAGTCCGTTGTATTTATTCTGGGATTCTGAATAAAATGGCAGCTCTACTTATTATTTAACATTAGTGCACATTTAATACTAGCTTCATACAGCTTTCTGTACAATTTCATCTTGAAGTAGATGACAATTTCCTTCCTTCCTTCCTTCCTTCCTTCCTTCCTTCCTTCCTTCCTTCCTTCCTTCCTCCTCCTCCTCCTCCTCCTCC
>BHFT01017843.1:0-54938 GCA_004320025.1 Laticauda laticaudata | reverse complement strand
GGCTGGCAGGCAGTAGGCACAGCTTTCTCTTTTTTCTGACTGTCGAACATGGGGTTGCTTTTCAAGATGGTTCTCTTGCAGCAGGTCCTTTCCTCTGAATGCTGACTGCTTGTGAGCTGCATCCTTTTATATCTGTGGAGCTGACACAATTCATCCTCCCCGCATGTGCAGTGAATGCTTTGCATCTGCTACGCATCCGCTACAAATCCGCTATTCATCCTTTTGGCATCCATGATGCATCTGCGTCATCCACTATGCATCCTCTCCTTCCGCTATGCATCCGCTTCGCTATTGTCCCCCAGAAGCCCTGCGGATGTGTCATCCACTTCCATGTGCTAAGGATGCCTTTTCGGTGAAAGTTTGGAGACGCTGCACGGAGAGAGAAAAAGTGGAACCTCTGAGGGAAGAGGTGATCGATCAGCTCCTAGCTCTAGACAGCTACCTCATTTCCAACCCCATCTGGGCTTTGGGAAGGTCCTTAAATTCAGCTCATATATCCACATTCAAGAGATCTTTGAGGAAGAGGGAGGTAAAGGTGGAAGCTCCAAAAGTGAAGGGTACCGTCCATAAAGAAAAGGTACTCTGTACAAAGGGGACGTACACCCTTAGTCAAGTTGAAATGAATGCCTTGGTTACTTAGTCTGAAAAATTAAATTATCTTGAAAGTATAGAGACTGGGTGGGTTCAATGAAGCCCCTTTTTAAATTTTTATCGATAAAAGCTCTGAGTTCTTTCAGTTCTCTGGGAGACATGCAATACATTTGTGGTTTGGGGAGTTTAGCCCCTGGTAGGATTTTGATAGCACAGTCTGTGGCTCGATGGGGTGGGAGTTGATCGCAAGCTTCCTCACTAAATGCTTGGGCCAGGTCGTGGTACTCATTGGGGATGTTAATGGGTTCAGCCAACTGACTGGCCATGGTTGATTCTCTGTTCTCTGTCACTTTCTTTATCCTTTCCTCTGAGCTTCTTGCAAATACTACGTCTCTCTGGAATTGTATGCAGCCATGTGAGACCTAGGACTAGCGGCTCTTCCATTCTTGGAGTGACAATGAATGTGAGCATCTCACTTTGGTACCCTAGTCTTATTTTCAATGGTTCTGTGATAAACCTGGCTGGCTCCCCCCTCCCTGATATAGTTCCATCTAATTGGGAGAAAGCGATGGGATTTTCCATCTCTTTCAGTTGGATTCCCAATTTATCTGCAAGGGAGGGGTTTATTAGGCATCGGCTGCATCCCGAATCCAGCAATGCTGCAACTTCCTCCCCCTTCCCTTGGCTGGGGATAAACAGTCTCAGATGTAGGATGATCGGTTCAATGGGATTGCTTACTAGTGGGTTGTCTTCTGGATCACTTTCGGACTGGCTCAGGTCCCCATGGAGCATTTGGGATTCTTCCTCAGAGTTGGGGGGGATCAAAATCCCACAGCGACTGAGCCTCTCAGGCTTGTCTCCTTTCCTCGAAGGCTGGATGTTCCAGGTTTCCCCCCGATGGGTGGTCTAGCTTTCTGGCAGGGTTCTTCAAATGGCATTCTGCTGCACGGTGTCCCTCCTTTCCACACTTAAAGCAACCAGCTGTTCTTGGGGTCATGGCGGATTGGGGCTTGAAGACTTCCTCTATTGCAGATGCTGCTTTATGTCAGGCTACAGACTTTTTGCCATTCAATTATAGCAGGAATGAACTTCTGAAAACCAAATGTATCAAAAGAAATCCTTTGTTGAGATGAGACAATTTACGTAGGAGTTCAAAACAGTGTCTAAGTTCTCTCAGGCATACAGGAAGAGATAAGGGAGTTTAGAACCCCTCCCCTTACCTCGATGTTTATTTAGTGAAACAAAAGCCAGTATGTTAATTTCCCCCATCCCTTTTGTAAGGAACGATCTTTTTCACAATTTCCCAGGGCATACCTAATTTCCCCCCACCCCCTTTCTGAATGAACTTTTCCAGAGGTTCCCAGGACACATCTCATTGTGGAATTTTTATGGTCTTCTCATCTCCTGGCTGTGCCTCTCAGAGGTGATAGGTTCCAGCCATCTGGGTTTCCTTCCTCCATTGTATCATGTGTAGGTTATACAAATTCGATATAAGATTAAATATATTCAGGTTGCATCAAGAAAGGATTTCTTGATCAGTCTCCCCCTCCCACCTTTTCTTCTTCCACCGAAGAAATGACAGATACACGGATCTGACAGAATGCCTTGGTCACTTAGTCTGAAAAATTAAATTATCTTGAAAGTATAGAAACCATTGTGAGTATCTTAACTTACCACACCTTGGGTCTGTTTGCCAATTTCACAGTGGCAGATAGGGCAGCACTCCAGAGGGTTAATGTAATTTCCCAGAAGATCATTGGTTTCCTTCTCCCCTTCTTGGAAGAGCTTTATAGCTCCCGTTGTCTTAAGAAAGCTCAAAATATTTTCAAAGATCTGTCTCATCCTGGGCACCCTTTTTTTGAACTATTACCATCTGGCCGATGGCACAGGGTAATAAAAACAAGGACAAACAGGCTGAAAAATAGCTTCTATCCCAGGGCAGTAGCTCTGTTGAATTCTACTATTGGTGTGGTGTCGAGGGTTTTCAATTCAGTGTGTGGAGTGTGAAGATGTGTGTTTGTGTTTATTTTCATGGTCATGATGTGCACTGAAGATGGTGTTTGCTTTTGTTGTACGAGGTTCAGTGACAATACAGAAAACTAAAAAAGTCAACTCCAATTTAACTTAAACTTCCATTTTCTTCACTTTCCTTTCCATTCACGTTGATGCTTGTTTTGGCAAGTTTCCTGTTTTATTTTTATCTCTTTCAAAGTGAGTCCATTGATATCTTGGTTGTTCAGCCTAGGAAAATCGAGTGTGATTATTCTCGCACCCTAATGTGTAATCTAATAACCTGAGAAACAGGTAATTCTCTCCAACTTAAAAAAGGAAGGTCTTAGTAGGAAGAGATAAGTTGTGGACCAATATCTTTGGATTATCAGTGATACATCTCATGATAAGTCACTGGTCTTCAGTAGAGAACAACAGAGAAAGTGGGAAATGTGGAACTCCCCAACTCAAGTGGGGAAATTGTTATTATTTGGAAGTCATGTCCAACCCATCGCAACCCCATGGACAACATTCCTCCAGGCCTTCCTGTCCTCTAATTTCTTCTGGAGTCCATTTAAGCTCACGCTGACTGCTTCAGTGATTAATATGCTTTAGTCTCCAGGCCTTTGATCATCTTAGTTGCTCTTCTCTGAACCTTTTCCAAAATCTCAACAGCTTTTTTGTAGTATTGTGACGAAAATTGGTTGATGTATTCCATGTGTGATCTTACTAGGATTTTGTAAAGTGGCACTAATACTTCATATGATCTTGATTCTATGCAGGGGTGGGATTCTGCCACTTTGGCTTGATTAGGGCCACTTGGTAGCTCTGAGGATCAGCTGGGAGCAAACTGATTTGGTTTGCTCCGATGATCAGCTGTTGGGCCCACCCACCTGCCCNTTTTCAAACGGATGGCAAGTTTTTTTGTCCATTTTACATCCTCTTTGCATCCGTTGGTTCACTGTGACATGGGCTTTAGTTTTTCTGTGGCCCAGGATGGATACGAACATGACCCGTGGGGTGAATTTAGGCCCAGTGTCTTGTTTGAATTTTAAATTGAGTAGAGAGGTTGAGTCCATTGTTTACAATTTCTATCTCTCTCTCTCTCTTCTCTCTCTCTTGTTCTGTCATGCCACCGGTCAGAGTCTGAATCTGAGGAGGAAGACGAACAGCTGATCGAGAGCAGGAGAGTGAATGTGGGTTGTGTGGCTTATGAAGGAGGAAAGGGCCCTGGTTCCCTTCACAAGGAACACTTGGGGATGGAGTTTAAAGGAGAAGCAGATGGGTGGGGTGGTTGTTGGGAACAATTGCTGAGTTTATCGAGTGTTGGCTGCTGTTATCACAGTTCCTGGCATCCTCCCAACTGGTTTGATTTACTGCCGCATTACTTCACTTCTGGAATGCCTTACCATGCCCTGCCGGATTTTTTACCTTATATTGCCTTGTTGGATTTATAATGTAAACTTTTCTGTTTACAACATTTGGAATGGAATATTTGCAACTAAAGTCTGTTTCAGGTTTGTGGGAGCAGGGGTGGGATCCTACCAGTTTGGTCTGGTTCTATAGAACTGGTAGCTGTGAAGAGCAACTGACACTGAACCGGTTTGCTGGGTTGAGGTTTTGGTCTGCTGTTTGGCCCTCCCACCTGGCTGGACTCTAGGCTGTCCTTTAGTGGCTGCATTTTCCTCTTCAGCTGCTTTGCGCGGCACAGCTGAGTGCCGCTTGTCAGCTGGAGAAGGTAAATGCTTGCCGAAGCCAGTAGTATGCATGCGTACACAGCACGCACTTGATGTGCATTTGCACGCTTCCTGAACCTGTTGTTATGCCAGTCAGATCCCACCGCTGTGTGGGAGAGTTTTTTCTCCAGACCAGAAGGTAACTGGGTCATTGGAGACAAAGTTGGAGCTAATAAAGGAACTCATTCTTATTCTCTGGCTGTGTTACCTTTGTGCCACGCCCCAGGCCATCACATGTTCTCTCTTTCTCTTTCTCATTTTTCTTTCTCTCTCTCTTTCCTTTCTTATAAGCCTTCACATTAAGCTCAAGCATGATGTGTGCATGTAACCATTCTCTCTTTCTCTCTTTCATCTATGGTGCATTCAAAAAGTATTCAAATCCCATTCATTTTTGTCAATTTTGTTTTGGTGCAATCTGATTCTACAGTTGTTGAAATTCATTTTTGTTCTCGTTAATCTGCACTCAATACTCCCACAATGACAAAGTGAAAACAGAATTTTAGAAATGTCTGTAAATTTATTAAAAAGAAAGAAAAACCTGAAATAAAACACTGGCATAAGTATTCAGGTGTGTGAAATATGTAGTTTGCCTCTAGAACTCTAAATTCAGTTGTGCCACTCAGAAAGATCTGGTCAACCAAGAAGCCAACTTTTCCATGCTATGATTTGTCCTGAATCTGCCAAATTTTTCCTCTTTGTAAACCACACTTGAACACAGCTAAGTATGTTTTGATCAACTTTAGCAGTTTCTTTTTTTTTTCATTTGAGATCTAGTTCACAAAACATCTATCTCTTCCTATCCCTGATTCTAACTGATGGGTAAAAAATGCTGGATTCAATGAGAAACAACTCTGGGCAATGTACAACAATCAATAAAATTAACAAATATATTAAAAAAGATTATTATAAAATATATAACAAAATGGTATTAAAAATAGAAAAACAATTTTTAAAATGTACAAACCACACAGAATATAAGCAGGGGAGATGCTGCCGGTTCTAAAGAACTGATAGCTCTGAAGAGCAACAGACACAGAACCGGTTCTGTGTTTGCTGCTGTTTGACCAACCCGCCTGCCCGGTCTCTTACCTGAGCTTTATTTCCTGCTTTTTCAACCTCAGCTGCTTTGCGCCGCACACCTGAGGTTGAAAAAGCAGGAAAAAAGAGGTTTTTCAAATGCTGTGCACCTGTGTGCTGTGCTTTTCAGCTATTTGGGCAGCACAGCTTAAGGTTTGTTTACACACGTGCGCAACATGCAAAACATAGTCACTGAACCAGTAGTAACACTGGTTGAATCCCACCCCGAGTGTAAGACAAACCACAGTGAATCACCTAAGAACATCTCTGGTTCCCTGGAACCCCCAGGCATGGTAACATGATCAGATCTTGAGGGACTTCTTGAATGATAACAGGGATGGAGCTAACCTAACTTTGGTGATGGTGGTGGTGATGTTGGGGAGAATGTTCCATAAGGCAGAGATGGCCCACCTCCTGGGACCCCCAAAAAGAAGGTCCCTGGCAGATTATACCCACAACATGCCTCCTCTGTCAGATCTAAAAGGATGAGTTGATGTAATATATTTTGGTTTATTAGTCTTGATTTATTTTTAGTGTGTAGGATCAACTCAACTCTTGAGTGAAAAACTTTCCAAAATGGATCTGATTGGCTTCCAGAAATCTTGTGAAGTTTAACTGAAACTATAACTCTACTTGTGTGTGTCAGAAATAAGCCAGAACATTTGTTGGGTCTGATTTCACTGACTGCTCCATTGTAGGTAACTTTTTTCTCCCCTTGATTATACTCAGCTTGGCTCTGCTTAATCTATATCTGGCTGACTCTATCTGGGTTTAGAAGCCAAAGAGGTTCTTGTCTGATTAGCATTTGGATGGGAATTCCAAAACCATGGGCTAAAGTGTGAAGTCAAAACACATCCAGAAAAAAAGCAAAGGGGAATCACTTCCATACGGTCAGCCAAGAGAAATGCATCGTTGTATCCAGGAAGTCATCAGGAGACAAGCTTGCTTTGAAGACTTTTTTTTTTACCTTATTGGCAGGAGGGGGGCAGACTAGAAAACCTCCAAGGTCCCTTCCAACTCTCTTAATCTGTTCTGTTGTTGTTGCTGCAGTTATATAACTTTATTACAAAGGTCACTGATGCAACCAATGACTGAAATTCATCCAGTAAAGGAATTGGTGCAGTCCAGACAATTCATTTTAGACAGAATTTTATTTCTATCTGTGTTTCCCCCAAAATAAGATCATCTTATTTTTTTTGCCACCAAAAAAAACACCACGTGTCATTTTCAGGGGAGAATGTCATCCACTGACTCACCTCACTAGCTTAATTTTTACCTGTGCACCCTAGAGTGGGTGGGGTCTTAATAGGGCTTATTTTGGGGGTAAGGCTTATGTTGGGCGCACATGTAAAAAAATCAAGCTAGGACTTACTTTCAGGGTAGGTCATATTTTTGGGGAAACACGTGTATACATGACATATAACTGAAACATATGTGAAAGAGATGTGAGGGGACAGTGCTTGAAAGAAAGCTAGCAAATTAGGTTGAAAATGCGAAGTTTTTATCTTCCCAGTTAATCTCCCTGATACCTCATAGATTATGAGCATTAATCCATATGGAATCAAGATTCATTACACCAATTAATTTCCTAATTCAAGATGCTAGGAATAATGAATGGATGCACACTTAAAATACATGTAAGCAAAAACAGGACAACAGAGATTCCCATACTGCTTATCCTCCAGACAGTAACATCTGCACAGTATTATTTTTAACTTGCATAGTATTATTTTTATGCAGCAAGGTAGTTCATTGGAGTAAAGAAAATATGTCTTGATAGTATTTAACTCCCTCCTGCTGTTGAACTGTGCCTTTTTCCAATTAAGTTCTCTTGGCAAAATCAGATAAAGAGATTGAAATAAATGGTGTGAACAAAGGGCATCCAAGGGTATCATTTAAATTGTTATTGACTGCGAACATTACCAAAAAAAGAGAATAACAATTTGCAAATTCACCTAATAAGGAAAGATAATGAGATTGTGGTACAATTTTCATGATCCTGAAGATGTCATCTTTTTTTAAAAAAAAAGTTTATTCTTATTTTCAGGAACAGCGGTACCTTGTTCTCATAACATCTTTAACTCAGCAATCATCCTTACATCCTTTAATTGTAGTCCAAAAATGCCCTGCTAATTGTTTTTGGAAATTATAGACTCATGATACAGCCTCTGTCTCGTCCTCATCTTGGAGGCATCTACATTCATCTTTAGATGTTTTGATACTAGCACTAGTAGTCCTCACTCAATGATCACTTGTTCAGCAACTATTCAAAGTCATGAACAGGTAGGGAGGGGGAGGTACAGAACTATCAAGCATGAGAAATTTGGTTGACCCTATCTCAAAAAGGATATAGATCTAATCTTGCTATGGAGTTGAATTTCTGGTCTGATCTATCTAATGATTGACAATGACTTGATTGTGGATATTTGATATTAAATGAATACAGGTAGTCCTTGACTTATAACCATTCATTTAGTGATCATTTAAAGTTATAACAACACTGAAAAAAATGTGATTTACAACCATTTCTCACACTTACAAATGTTGCAGCATCCTTATGCTCATCCTCGTGATCATAATTTGGATGCCTGGCCACTGATTCATGATGGTTGCAGTGTCCTGGGGTCATGTGATCACCTTTTGTTGACCTTCTGACACAGGGAAGCCAGATTCGCTTAACAACCATATTAGAAACTTAACAAGTATAGCAATTTGTTTAAAAATGGTGGCAAGAAAGATTTAAAAAACCCTCACATAACAACTGTGTTGTTTAGCAACAGAAATTTGGGGGTCAATTGTGGTGGTCAGTCAAGGACTAACTATGGTTAGTCAACCTTCAGTTTCAGCCTTCCCAGGTAGACCAGACAGGGAACATGATCAGATGAGTTAATTCAATTTTATTGTAAGGATACTTTAATATAATCTTGGAAGTCTAACAGTATATATTTCCCACTCTTTTACCACCTGAGAAGTGAGAGAGATTTCTTTCTGAGTTTCTTTTTTTGCCTGTTATGCAGCTGTGAGCTATGCCCTTACTTATCTGTTTATTCCCTACAAAGCATTTCTTACCTGTCCCCCAAGGTCACTCCCACATATCATTACAGGTGCCTAGTAGAACTGACAATCTGAGTGGATAAGGGTTGTGTAACTTTAAATAAGCCAGGTTGTATGGAACAAAAAAGGTAACCCTACCCTGTCCTACTTTGTTTGCACAAAATGCTCATTCCAATATGGACCTCCATCAAACACATTTCGTGATGTTTTATCTATAATCATGAATGGTCCAGGACTTTATGTACTGGCCTTGAACAATCTTCTGTGAGAATACATGCTACCCAGGTGATAGAAATGCATAACCCAGGAGCTGAGCCAAACTTATTTATTACAGAAGATATTTAGCTGAGACATTTTGCTTGTCTCCATACTAGAAGAAGGAGAAGATAAAGGAGGGGAAGACTTTGAAGAGATTTTTTTCCAGTTCTCCTTCAAGGGCAGAAAATGTCCTTCAGTATTTTGGACTTCAAGCTCTACAGCATCTTATTATTGTCCAAACTGTCTGGAAACTATAAAAATTGAAATTCCAAGTACTTATGGGGACACCAGTTTATCTTTCCCTGTTCACCATTTTTTCATTGTGGCTATTGTATCCCACTGCCAAAATAATGTCAAAATTATCTGGAGCATCATGAAAGATGCAAAATGATATCCAATATGATAATACTTCTCTGTTTAACCACAACAGAAGAAGGTGGAGAAGATATTGATTTATTTCAAAAAATGAAGCTATTCTTACTTCCATTACGAACAACGGACACCCTTTAGAGAACTGTTGAAGTACTGATTCCATAAATAATTTGGTTAAAATGTCCTTTCCCAGTCCCCACATTGTCTGCAATATCTTCATTAACAACTTAGATGAGGGAATAGAAGGGGAACTTACCAAAACTGCAAGTGATACTAAGCTAGCAGGGATAGCTAACACCAAAGAAAATAGGCTCAAGATCCAGATGGATCCTGACAGACTAGAACACTGGGCAGTATCTAACAAGATGAAATTCAATGTAGAGAAAAGTAAAGTCCTACACTTAGGCAAGAAAAACCAAAAGTACACATATAGACTAGATGAAACCAGGCTCAATAGCAGTAACTGTGAGAGGGATCTTGGAGTCTTTGTGGACAACCAGCTAAATATGAGCCAGCAGTGTGCAGCAGTGGCCAAAAAAGCTAATGCAATTTTAATGCAATTTTAAATTGCATTAACAGAGGGATACATTCGAGATCAAGTGAGGTACTAATACCACTCTATAAAGCCTTAGTAAGACCAAACCTAGAGTACTGCATCTAGTTTTGGTCACCACATTACACAAAAGATGTTGAAACTCGAGAAAAAGTGCAGAGAAGAGGAACCAGGATAATTAGGGGACTGGAGACTAAGGCATATGAAAAACAGTTACAGGAACTGGGCATGGCTAGTCTAGGGAAGGGAAGGACCAGGGGAGACATGATAACAGTCTTCCAATATTTGACGGGCTGCCACAGAGAGGAAGGGGTCAAGCTATTTTCTAAAGCACCTGTAGGCCAGACAAGGAATTATGGATGTAAACTGAACAAGGAGAGATTTAACCTGGAAATACGGAGAAACTTTCTAACAGTGAGAACAATCAACCAATGGAACAGCTTGCCCTCGGAAGTTGAGGGAGCACCATCACTTGAGACCTTCAAGAAAAGATTGGACTGCCATTTGTCAGAAATGGTGTAGGGTCTCCCGCTTGGGCGGGGATTGGACTAGATGACCTACCTATAAGGTCCCTTCCAATTCTGATTATCTGTTATCTGTTATCTGTCTTCTCTGCATTGTTGAGAAACTGCCAGACAAGGAAGGAGGAGGGATCAAACAAGGAATTAGCCTTGAGTAGTTGTGCAACCATTAGAGATCTAGGGCTAACACTCCCCTCCCTGCAAGTTCTATGGGACCTTATCTGTTTGTTCCCAAAAGAAGGCAAGAGCCTGGGGAATTTCCTGTATTATAGGCAGAATGCAATAAAGGAATTAATTTGAACGTTACACATGTGGATCTGGTTGCTTGTGCCTGACGTGTACACAGTACATCTTAGAGCCATAGGGGAAATCACAGATTGGCCAGAGGTGTGCAGAAGTGTCACACTCTCCAATAAAGTTATAGTTAAGAATCTGTTTAAAAATATTAACTTGGAGAATTGGAGCTCTCTGTAGATCTGGATTTAAGGATTGTAAAATTCCACTAGCTTTCAGAATACAATTGTATTGAGACCTCGGAAGAGCAACAACATCTGATGGCCATTAGAAATTATACTACAGAGCAGTGTTTCTCAACCTTGGCAACTGTAAGATGTATGGACTTTGATTCCATCCTGGCTTCCCCAGCATGGCTGACTGGGGAATTCTAGGATCGAAGTTCATGCATCTTAAAAGTGGCTAAGGTTGAGTAATTCTACTTTAGGGGACGTGTTGACTTTTCTGCATTGCTCATAAACTGAGATCTTTCCTCTACCATTTTTTTTTTTAAAAAAAGGCCCAGAAAGACACAGTTCCAAACAGCACAAGGTGATTGTGTCAGCTATTACCAATGTTACTCTGAGACCAACTAGAGAAATAGTGGAAATCTGATGAAATAGGCCATCAGGGTGTAACTATGATTACACCAATCCAAAATACTTTGTTGCCTTACAATAAATGGGGCCAGCCACTCACCCAAGTCAAAGTGCATTATGTTCAAAACGTGGCATATTATTTTGTGATGCATGACAGAAGATATTACACACACATCTCTGTTCCTGGAAATAAAATAAAAAATAGAAATATGCCACCTTTTCACGATGCCTCTAATCTGTTTTCTAAAACTCCCATAATCTAATAATAGGACTAGTCCTGTACAAGAGAATATTATTCAACATATGACATGAGTTACATCTCCATCATTACTATCAACTGAATTATCATATTTAACTTATGGCTGAGTTTACTTTTGTAAACCCATATCTTTTGTTTTATTTTAGAGAATATAAAACATACTTTTGAAATTTGTATGCTACAAAACAATTTTCCAAGCATGGGTATCTCAGGGCTCCTAGAAACTTTTGAAATCTTTCATCTGAATCTCCAAATGTGGCATCAAAAACTCTTCCTGACATCTCCTTAAGACCTTCAGAGGCCTTTTCCATGTTATAATTATCATATTAAAGAGGAGCAAACTCAGATACATACAAGTCTATAGGTCCTCATGAATCTGATCCTATCAATCACTGCGACCTCCAACAAAGAGGAATTGAGAACTTGATCTAGTTTTTGTCTAGTGGAAACCACTTTTGGACTTCTTGCTTGAAGTTATAAGAAATGCTATATTGATTTTGGGACTGGAATTATTTATGATTATAGAAGTACTATGTGTCAATGAATTTTAGTTCAACATATATTTTACATTTGCAACCATATTGAAGTAAATTGAAAATTATCCTTATTAGGTTTTTTCCTCACTTTCCCTATTCTTTCCCTATTCTTTTCTCACTTTCCCTATTTTTCCCTATTTCCCTTTCCTTACTTTTTAAATTCTTGTTGTTGTTGTTTATGTTTTATTTCTTGTAGAAATTTTAAAAAGTATATTTTTCAAAAAAATGAAGAGGAATTGAGGACTTAGTCTAGCTTTTGTCTAGTGCAAACCACTTTTGGAATTTTTACTTGAAGAAATGCTATCTTGATTTGGGGATTGGATGATTGGAATTGTTTATGATTATAGAAATACGATGTGTCAATGAGTTTTAGCTCACCATATATTTTATATTTGCAATCTTACCCTTAATTAGTTTTTACTCACTTTACCTATTTTTTACACTTTCCCTTTCCTTACTTTTTAAAATTATTTTTGTTGTTGTTGTTGTTGTTTATATTTTATTTCATGTAGATATTTATTAAAGTATATATTTAAAAAAACAATGAAGAGGAACTGACTTCAGCCTTGGATTTTGTGAAAAGTAATGTAAGAGAAGAAAAACTTGTCTTCTACTGTTCAGCATTAGAGACTAGCATCTTCAGAATTCAGACATTGGACTTCCATCGGTGAATTTCAAATAGACAGCTTGGATTTGTTCCATCCAGAAAAGAAGCATGTGAGACCGGGTTCCAACTAACAACTCTTTATTCGGATAACAGCAACAGTAACGGAACATTGGCTCAAGCCGTGGCAGCCCTTTATATAGAGGCTTGCCTGCCGGCTTGTAGCCAATGACACTCATTTAATCTTGCCACCTTTGAGTGGCGTCTTGGATTGGTTCCTAATGANCTAATGAACCAATCCACTCCTGGCCTTTTTGGCCAATCAGAATTGACTACTTGGAACCTTCCAAGTTATACAGAACAATTGGGGTGATGAAAGCTAGTGGTTTGATTGCAAAGCTAATGAGAGTGAACACATTGATTGCTGAATTAAATATACCCCATTCCACTTTTTGGCTCAAAGAAGTACCAAATGATTTAGATTTCCCAAGCTGCATACCTGAGGCAGACCTTCATACATTAATTTGAATTGGATACTATATGAGTTAAGGATCTGATCAGACTTGAATCAATTAAACATTATTCAAATTGTGCACCCCTTGTTGAACTTGAATTTTGCTCCAAGATGATGCCAAATCCTGATAAAAAGAGGTAGCTCAAGAAAGTTTGGAGAAAGGACAGGGAATAGTATCCTATAAAAAACAGCAGGCACAAATCCAGCCAATCCCCCCCCCCCCCCCCCCCCCCCGCTAAAGNCCCCCCCCCCCCCGAGTTAGTTAAAGGAAAGGCACCTCTCCCATACTTAAGTGTATTTTTTTTATTATCTGTTAGCTAGCTAGCTATCTCTCTGACCACTGCTCTGTGTCATTGGCAGACTGTAAAATGAAACAGAACTTTGAGATGAAAGATAAGTGATAAATTCCCTTCCATACTGCTGGCAAAGAGATGGCTCTATAATAAGGCATGCTGAGATACACTATGGGCAGATAAAAATAAAAAGCTCAGACACTTACAATGTAAGCAGTACCTCAGGCAGCTGATTTGGGGTGTTTGGAGAGGGCAGCAAATCATTAGTTATTTATTATTTTCATTTTACTGCCAGTAAAAGGGAGCTTGTGAGAATATTAGTTTGCTGGATTATCTCACGGGCAAAAATAATTTAACCAGTTCTGATGGACATGCATTGTTTTCTCATTTGTCACAAGCAGATAAATGTCTTGGCCTGGCTCAGCATCTGCTCTTCTAGTCTGAATGAGGCTTGCTTCCAGCAAAGCACGAGTAGAATGCCACTTGAGTTACTTTCTATGGAAGCTTTGAATGTTTATACATAACTAAAGCAATTCCAATCAGAAATAAAATGCATTCAAGTGAACTACACTATGATGATATTTTCACACTGTCATTTGTTGTTTTAGAATTATAGCTTCTTGACACTTTTTTTGAGATTGAAGAGTATCTTATAAATCACTTTATTATGTAAATAAATTGTTTAAAAAGAGTAAGGCAGGAGCAATCTCAAACAAATGCTACAAGTCTCTTAATAAGCACAAGTTTTAGTTTTCAGCCTAATATACATGTACTTATATTCCTAGGAGCCATATACTTCTATGCTGGGAAAAACTTCATAACCAAAGTACCTATACAGAGAGAGAGAGAGAGACAGAGAGAGAGAGAGACAGAGAGAGAAAGAGAGAGACAGAGAGAGAGAGAGAGAGAAAGAGAGGGAGAGAGAGACAAAGACAGAGAGAGACAGAGAGATTTGCAGATCTTTCATCATTTAATAACAATAACCAGGTAAAAGAATCATTGAGTCTATGGAATCACTTAATTTAAATGTCTATACCAGCTATATTTTTGTTCCATCTCATCCCAAAGTATCCATTGTATATGTTTTTCTCCTCTATAACTTAACAGGATCATAGCCTGCTTTCTAAACTCAGGGTTGTTCTTACCCTACCCAGCTATCAAGAGGTCAGGAAAGTTCCTTTGAGTCAAGAAAAGCGGTTTCTCCCCTTTGGATTCCTTTTGCTATCAATGCCAGAGCTTGCCTTGAGAACAGGGATAATAATGTGAGATACGTGGCTATATCAGCCCCTTGTGGGCAGCAGTAGTCTCCTATTAATGTTATAGATAATTTAACACAGTTTTATATCACAAGGAATATTACTGAATGGAAAATCCAGTAAATCTCAGCTCATTGGGATACCTTAAGTTATATAAATTATTCTTTCCTCCTTTTTAACACCTACAGTCATTGCAAAGTATCCTTGCTTTAACTATTTAATACATGGATGCTGCATTGCATCCATGTTGGTCAATAAAATCTTTTTGGTCTAAAATTATTTGGCAAGCTACCATAAACATAATAGATTTTTTTTCAAACAAAATGATGATTATTCATTGTTTTTCTCAGGTTTATAGAATTTTTTTCAACATTACTTTACAGCAAGGATCTTTCCTAATAAGTTAAGATATCCTGCAGGACTGCTGCCCTTTCTCTTTTCCCTTTGGTAACATTTAATTTCATCATTAAAAACATTCAAAGGCCAAAACTGCAATTGGGATCTATGTCAAAAAGCTGCAATGGAGCCATTATTCCTATTTAGCATTACAGTCAGTATATTCCATTCCATTCCTCCTGTACAACAAGATTTTTTTAATTCTCTACCCATAAGGTAAAGGTAGAAGTAAAGGCTCCCCTCGCACATACGTGCTAGTCATTTCTAGTCGAAGAGCTGACGCTGTCTGAAGGCATCTCTGTGGTCATGTGGCTGGCATGACTAAACACCGAAGGTGCATGGAACGCTGTTAATTTCTCACCAAAGTGGTCCCTATTTTTCTCCTTGCATTTTTACATGCTTTTGAATTACTAGGTTGGCAGAAGCTGAGACAAGTAACAGGAACTCACTCCATTACATGTGCTAGGGATTCGAACTGCCAAACTGCCAAAGTTTTCTGATCAACAAGCTCAGTGTCTAAGCCACTGAACCACCACATGCATAAATGTCATATATACACATTCAACAGCCAAGTCATATTCACTTCTAAGTAGCTTCATACTGTATTACTTGTATTCCTCTGGAAGTTTTTCTATTTTTCAAATGCCAGGACTTTTCAAAGCGATATATTATTACTGTGTTTATTAGTGTTCCGTCCGGAAAAACGCAAGGTAGACCGGGTTCCAACAGTAAAGTCTTTATTTCAACAGTTTAAAGTAAAACAGAACAGTTTGGCTCTAGCCGCAGCAGCCTTTATATACGGCTTGCCTGCCGGCTTGTAGCCAATGACAGTTGTTTGATTTAACCGCCTTTTGGCGGCTCTTTTGGATTGGTTCCTAGTGAACCAATCCCTATGCCGGCTTTTCTAGCCAATCANCTTTTGGATTGGTTCCTAGTGAACCAATCCCTATGCCGGCTTTTCTAGCCAATCATATTTAGAGGATTTGGAGTAAAGTATTTTATACAGAACAATTAGCATTACCTTATATTTAGATTTTGCATACATCTGTTTGCATTCATCTGTTTTTCCCAAGCCCCTCAACACAGTGTGTATTTTTCATACATCTTGTTGTTGCCTGCCAGTAGCAACAGAGCTGGTGGCAGACTCGGACAGTGAGGAGGTTGAGAAGGAACATGGACCGGTCCTGGAGTCTGGGGAAGGCTCGATGAGTGCTCTGCGTTAGAGGCAGAGATGGGGCTAGGGCCACCCAACATTTATCAGCTGCCTTCAGAGCTGGAGATCAGTGGGGCAGAAAAACTGCTGGACCTTGTTCCCAATGTGCGCACGCACAGAGCTGCCAGGAGAAGGGAACAGTTAAGGAACAAGGGTTGACTCAGGAGTAAAGGCATAGGTGGATAGTGAATGGCCCCTCCCATAAGGAATAAATAGAAGCAAAAGGGGAGTGGTGTTCGCAGGAGACAATTAGTTTATTTAATTAGTGTGAAGATTTGTTTGTGACTCACAGACTCTTTGCCAAGTATTTTCTTGTACAGTGTTGTGGTTTCAATTCACCCTTGAAAGACTGTTTGCCAGGACTTTGCTGGATGTGAATGATATGAATTCACATTAGCCAAAAAAAACCAGGGGTTTGTTGGGACAAGATTATGTTTCATGATTTTGTGAAGCCTAGGTCAGAACACATCTATACTAAATATTTCTATCTATGTCATAATTTTCTACATAGGTTGAATGAAGACCCTTTAACTATATTAGTCAATCAGAAACTGAAGCTATTTACCACTTCATACACTGGGGTTATCACCAAATATTTATTAATTTAACTATACTTCTTTATATATAGTAGCATACATACATATACACACACACACACACAAATCCCAAAAGATCTTGATTGATTGCAGTGCTACAGGAGAGGTAATAATAAATCAAACTATAGAGATTTAAAATTAACTTTTATAGTGCAATTTTACAACCATTCTGTATCTTCCCAAAATTAGCTAGTATACAAATGATACAAACCATTATTAAAAAGTGACTACAGATTCCAGATGCATATTCTTATCACTTCAAATAAAACATTTTTTTCAACAAAACCAGTTTCAACATTCAGTTGTACAGTATGAAATAATGGCCAATCAAGCAAGCTACGCGTATGCCGGAGCTATGTTCAGATTTCAGTTAAATGGACAGAAATTTCTATTTAATTATTTTTGCTTATTTAATTCCTTACATTAGAATATGAAATTGTTTCTTTTTGTTTGTATTTTCCATACTATTAATAACTATTATGTAAATTGTTTGAGTTTGGCCTGGAATAATTTTTAGGAAGCATAATTTTTACAGTCTTGTTGGATTTGTATAATTATCGTATGTCTGAAGCTTTCTAATTAAAGAAAATGTTTTGTTGTAGAGGTGAATTCAATATAAATTAAAGACTGCTTTTGTACATAGGATGGAGTCATTTTTCTTGGAGCAACACATCAGCATTACACAACAGCACACAACTTGTAACCTACTTGTAACCTACATGAGGATTGTAAGTTCTCTTGAAGTGTAGTAAATTCACAGCCTGCTGTTTCCACTGTTCAAGACCCGTAGGTATGAAAGTATTGTTCCTTGCAGTTTATTTCGTACAAATGTTGGTTGAGATTGTGGTAGTTCAATACATTTACAGCTGAAGAAGATTGTTATAGAAAGTTTGCTCTAACCACAGTAAAATAAGATTGTAATCTGGTTTATCTATTTGACACAAATTACTTTGTGAAGACCATACTCACCTCTAACCAAGCAAATATGAGTCATTAGGAGGTACAACCTCATGTCTTTTATCTCTGCTGGCAATCCAGAAAAGCAAAATTTATGGAACAGGGAATGTTAGTGTGCTTGTAGTTTTTTACATATCTGGGAAGATTCCTAGTTAAAGCTGTAATGAGGTTGAATTGTAGCTAGATTCTTATGAGCACATCCAAATGTCAGCTAATCATAATCATAAGGAACTTCTTTCTCCCAAGAATATCTACCCACTTCATCCTGGACAGACTATGCTCCAAGTTCCTTTTTTTAGAATTTGTCAACTTATGGAACCTAGCAAGTGTATCTTTTCAGAGATTACCTCTGTTCTATGAAATTATTTCCCCCTTGGTATATATAACACAGACTCCAACGCTGTTCACTTTTAGGAAAGCCATTAATACCTGGCTGTTCTTATAAACATTGGAGTGGAGCCAATGAAATAGATCTCCTTTGGATTGCTTTGTTCTGTTGCCATTTATTTAACATTATATGGTTGGTGCAAGGTTTTTGGGTTGTTTTTTTATGTGTCATATGTCACTTTTTTGGGAAGCCTTATAAATCTTATTAATAAATAAATAATCTTCTACCATAAAATTTAATAGATATGTCTATGATATGTCCTTAATATTAATAGCTCAGGTTGGTAGTTATGTTGTTGGTTTGAGCTCCAAACTTGGAGGAGACATCTTCAGTGGGCTTTGGATTGTGCTCATCAAGGGATGCATTGGCCTTTAAATATCTTTCTGAGTCCTGGTATGATTTCAGGTTATATGATTGGCTAGATGTAGTTGCTGAATCATTTGAATCCAATGCAGCAACTGTGAGAAGAACTATGTTGGCCAAACAGGAAGAAAACTGTCAGTATATGAGAAATTATTAGCTGGGACAAACATAACAACAAATCAGCCAATGGGAACTGTTTGGTGACTAAGAAACAGCACCTGTTGTGAGCAATGTCAGAGTGCTCAGAGCCTGGGCATGGTTTGGGAAAACTGGTCTGTATAAATATAGAGCTTCTGTGTTTGTATAACTTATATGATTATGACTGTGATTCTGAGTTCTGGTTCTGAGTATTGTATACATTCATCATACTTTATATTATTGTATATAAACAAGTTTCTTTTATAAATGAATCCTACTGAATTCTTTACTTAGGTCCTGGTTGAATTGCTGCAACCTCTAACAAAAACTATCAACCAGACTGCAAGAACACTTCCTGGCCATCAGGAGATATGATTGTCTATCTAACTGGGACCACAGTATCAACCCAAGTGAAGTCAAGGAGAGAAAGGGAATTTCTGGAAACATGGTTTTCCACCAATAAGTCAATAAACAGACACATTGAAATTGACCCAATTTATCAACCACTTAGAACAAAAGAACGACATCAACCTTGATCGCAAAGCAGCATGTAAAGACCAACAAACAGCCACGCTGCACACAAAGCTATAACTTGATAGATCACAAGTAATCCTACCACATCACATGCAGCTGATCAAATCAACCCGAAACCGGAGCATGAAATCATCAGAAGATATCTGAACTATAACACCAGCACTAATTTACATCACACAGACGGTGCTCAAATCCAAGGACTATGACTCAGCAACTACAGCCAGCCAATCACACAACCTGAAATCAGACCAGGACTCAGAAAGGTATTTAAAGGCCAGTGCTGCCCCAGACAAACACAATCTGAAGCACACTGAAGATGTCTCCTCAAATGGGGATGAAACATTTGCAACCAAATCGCCAAGCTTGGAGCTCAACAACAGATATAGCTATCTATTTTGAGGATTTCATTCCTTGATCTGTTCCACTCAATTCTACATTTCTGATGCATTTTTAAGCATCAAACATCCCATTTTGAACCTATTTTTCCTTAAAAAATATATCCAGGGTTGCCATTCCACCGTATAACAACCAGTTAAATAAGTGTGTGCAGAGCATGCATGCACACCAAACGTGCACTCTGTGTGAGTGCTCTGCGTTTAAAAAAACTAATACTTACCTTCAACTGCAGCTGAAGAACACAGCTAAGCTGAGGCAAACCACTCTGCCGCACAAATCAGCTGTGCTCTAACAAAAAGACATAAAGCACAGGAAAGAGCAGGGGTAGGTGGGCAAGTTCACATGCTTGTTGAAGCAAACCAATTCAGAGCCAGCTGATCATCAGAACAAGGGTTTGCCCAAACCAGTCTGAACTGGAAGAATCCCACCCCTGGATGATCTTTGTGTATATAAATTCAATATATATTCCCAATCAAGAATTGCATTACTTTGTTTAAAAAGATCAAACCTGATCACAGCATTCTGCATTCTGATTCATTTTAGTTCAAGAACTTCAGTTAAAATGCAAACCAAACAAATTCCTCATTAGAAGGTGAACTCAAAGAGAGCTAGTTCAGAAAAGAAGAATGGTTTCTTCTTTGCAGAAAGAAACAAGACTGGATTGTAATTTTAGTCTACCCTATTTTGCTTCAGTCTTAAAAGCAAGAAGAGCAACTCTATATCATTATCATCTTGAAGACATATGCCAAAGAGACTAAAAGAGTGTTTTATGTTCCTTATATCAGAGGTCATTATAGCAATTACTAAATGCTTTTCCTTCTTGAATGTTATTCCAGAAATTCTGCAACAGCCAATCTGTATCACATTCAATGCAACAGGATATTAGTTAATTATTTGTGACCACTTTTACTAGCACACTTTTAGAATGTTTAATCAAATAAGTATCGCAATCAGATGTGATATACATTTTTTCTGAATGAAAATATATAAAAATGCAGTTTGGGTCAAGACCAATGCAACTGCAAGTTTGTATCTTTGTGTGTGTGTGAGAGAGAGAGAGAGAGAAAGTGTGTGCATGTGTGTGAGTGTGTGTATATGAATGATACTCCTACTTTTGCTTTTAAAGAGAATATTTATGTAAAATGCAGTTTGTGGACAATGGAATTCTATCCCTTACTTCAGCTGTAAGTTGGACTAACACTGTGTATCAGTGTCCTATTATTCATTGCACTTTTTTTTTTCTCCAGCAGTCTGCTGCTTCCTTAGTTTAATTAAATCCCAAGGGAATTTGTCATAAGGAAACTCTTCCTGTGAGCTTTACCAGATCAGACAGTGATGGAAAGTGGCACAACAGGAAAAACACTCAGCGATACCATCACCTTACAGTGGTAAGGTTAAAAGCTGAACCAAACTGAAAACAAAGTGTCAAACACTGTTGGAGATGCACTGTTAAAACATCCATATTTTCACAGCAGAAGAAAAAGTACGGAAATTGGAAAGTAGATTTCAGCATTGCATGACTTAAAAGGAGGAGGGTCTCTGTCATGACCTCTTTTATATCCCTGAGATTTTGTGACAATACACTTTTGCCCATTTATTTTAGAAAATATCTTATTGGATCAATTTTACATGCTTATTTCCCAAAAGGTAATGTGGCAAGTATATAGTATGAGAGGCAGAAATTAGAAAAGGAGCCAGTATGAATACTTGCCTATTGTACTTAAACCAAAGGTGGCAGGATGAGATGCCCTGATCTGGACAGAGATGTAAAATTGGTCTCAAAGTTAAAAGAATATATTTATCAAAGCCTGGCACTCCACAAGCAATTCCATCAACAGACACATTGACCTACAACTAGCCTACGAAACCCTCATAATTTAAATCAACTATACAGCCAACCAAAGACAGCACAGATTTTAAATCAACCCAAGCAACCGCTCCCCAACCAGCACTTCACCTCCCAATGACCCTCACCCAACATGACCTTCCCATCACAAGATCTATCACAAGATAGGCCACACCTAACCCATCACAAGACCCTGTCCTGAGGTGACCCTCACCTGATGTGACCTCACAATCATGAAATCTGCTGACCACATGAAGCCCTTATGAGCAAAAGAACATTGACACTGACATTCCATAAACATGTTACCTAAGCTGGTAATGAAATGTTTGGAAATCAGCCCACAAGCTCAGAGAATGAACCTCCATCCTTATCCTACACCTACGCTACAGATAGTTACATTATTGCAAATATGTTTTTTCTATTTGTTAAAACCATACAAAGTATTTGTAGGTAGTCCGTAAGCTACAACTGATTGATTAACAACTTTTTAAGGTCACAGTGCTTCTCATTTCAATGTTATAATCACTGCAGTGCCCCCATAATCACATGCACAAAACTTGTGTGAATTTACCTTTACAATTGACTGCAGGCATGTTATAGTTGAGCCCCTTCCCACCCCACTGTGTCCCAGCGGGCCTTGGATCTGCTTCCTATTCCACCCGGTCCTACACCATCGTTCTCAATCCATGTCACTGTCTTACCTCCTGTACATCTCCAGGACTCCAGTGCTATTGCTGAAAAAGAAAGCAGGCTGCTCCACTCATCAGTATTTCTAGGTCACATGGCTCTATCCTGGAAGTGGGTGATATTTTCAGCATGACTGCAATAAATTGTGGCTCCTTGAAAATGGCACCCACTTGCAAAATGGCACCTATAGCGCAATGCAGCCTGCAAGTGTTTAACTAAGGTGATATGTTAAAAATATAAATTAGACTGAAATACAGTTATAATAAATTCCTGTTACACTGATTATGTGTTCATCAAATTGGTGCCATCATATAAAATCACTAATACAAACTGTCCCGAAAATGATCTGTCCCTACCTGGCCCATCAGATTTTCCAACAATGCTTTTATCTTCTCTGCAATTAAGGCCATCTTCCCTGATGTTTCCTTCAATTTTTCCCTTTATGGACGACTTAATGACCTACGTTGTCCCAGAGTCTGATTGTGTATCCCTCAAGTGAGAACTTTGGATTGATTTGTTACTGATTTGTTTATTTTTTCCTGGCTACCCATGGTATTCTCAAGATACCTTGGATATCTTCTCCAGTCTTCTGAAGACTTCTCCAAACTTTCACTTCCACAATATGTCATAGGAACACCACTACAATTCTGATATTTGTAAATATAGATATGTCATGGCATTTCAATGAAGTAGTAGTGAAGACTTCCAAAGTCTTCATTACTACTCCACCTCGTGCTAGTCTAGGGAATGCTGTATTTCTTAGTTGCTTGTTTATTTATTTATTAATTGATTGATTAGCTGCCCATGTTATTATAAGATAACTCTGGACAGCTTATAGTCATGAAAGTCTTTATATTTATAGTCAGCGTTAAAAAGCAGAAACTATCCACCACTTCAATATAATAATTATCAAATCTAAGGCTGGTCACCTTATTGTTTTCATTATTTTCATTTCCTTTATATTTAAACTCCCATTTTTTTTCACCGAAGTATTTCCTTGATTTTCATTCCTAGACCTTGCAGATCATTTGCATTTTCAACTACCAGAATAATGTCATCAACATAGAACATTTATTGAAATTTCTTTCATCAGTTTTAATATCATGTTTATCATCTTCCAATCCAGCTTCCCTTAATATATAGTCAACATATAGGTTAAATAAATAAGGAAAAAATATTGAGCTTTGTTTCATGGTTTTGCCAACCTGGAGGCAGTGACTTCCTGTGTATAGGTATGAAGACAATAACATGTTCTGGTATTCCAATTTTCCTATTTTATAGGTTAACATGCTTTATACAAAGATCTTTCTAGAATTAATGATGCATATATTCTTTTGCTTTCTTGGTTAACTAGCATGCTTCAGCAATAATTATCTTGTGCTTCAGCTTTTTATAAAATCAGTTTGAGAATCTCCCACTTTCCTTTCCATGTGGGCTCTAATCTATGCTGAAGGAGCCCAAGCAATATTTTCCTAGTATGACAAAATCAAGAATATTGTGTGGTAATTTGCACATTCTATTAAGTGTCCTTTCTTTTGGTATGAAAACTTATCTCTTCTAATATGTGTCATTCTTCAGGTTTGCTGATATGATTTGATTACTGTAGAACTTTATTGATTCTTCTTCTGTTGTCATATGCCTGTATATATTCCATCTACTATCTGTAGATGGAATGTAGATAGTAACTGCACTAATTTCAGTTTCATGTAGCCATACTTACAGTGTTTCTGGAAAACGTTTCTGGAATTGGCAGTCCTTAAAAGGAATGGCTGCCAATATGGGCAGTTTTAAAAGAGAAACAGACAATTTCATGGAGATTATAGCTTTAAGTGTGATTATTTCTATATCTGTGTCTCTCTTTATGTGTGTGTCCATCTCTCTGTGTGTATATATAAAAATTACCTTCTACCTCTATTATGTGTCTTCTTCCATCTCAAGTCTTCTACCAGAGGCCTGGGAGTTCTCTATCTTATCTCAGTTGTTCTTAGCACTGAATTCATCTGGACAGAGAGCTCTGAGATTGTTCTTTGGATCTGATGGAACTACTCTCCAACTGTGATGACCCATAGTTTCTCAAAATAACCCCAAACCCAAAACATATATTAAAGTCCGGTAAGGCCTTCAACTTAACTTCACTGTTTTTTTAGGCACAGTTTAAAGTCACAAAAATAACTAATGAGGCAAACAGAAAACCAAAACAAACCACATTGATGAGAGTTCCAAAGCAAGCCAAGATAACTAATCATAAACTCCAGGAAAATAACTGAGAAAAGTCCATGGGAAGAAAGCCAACAAAGATAAACCTCTTTCAAGTTGAACACTAAATTGATTCCTGCAAATTCTAATTGTGCAGTTGCAAACTTATATACATAGCTCCCACCTGCAAGCCACGAGGAGGATCATGGTAATCTCCGCTTGAGTAGATCTCACTTTTCCCTGATCCTCTCCCCCCTGCATGACCTAGGATGGATAGGGTGTGGGCCTACATCATCTTCTGACTGCTCAGCCAGCCTCTGCCCTTCCCCAACCTCCTCCACCACCTCTGGAGCCACACTCCCACTCCCTGTTGGCTGTTCCTCCTTTTCCTCAGAGTCAGTCTCCACCAGGGGCATGACACCAACTTAGACCCAAATGCTTCTACCACACTGGAACCACTTTTATTTTCCACATCCTCTTTAGCTTGTCTTTCAGGTCCCATACTTCTCAGCTTCTCATACTCCTTCCTGATGTTGTTGTCAGTTGGCACCAGTACATCTATCTATTTTCTGGTCCTTGCCTACTACTATGATGTCTAATTGATTGGCCCTGACTATCCATCTGGATGTGAAAGGATATAAGCTCTCTTATTCTCCAAATCTTCTATGGAATCTCCCATCCAGACTTGGGAGGTCTAGCAGCTGTTCTTATATACAATACCAACTACTTTATTGTGCTGTTCAGTGGATGCTGTTCTTATAGGCATCTTAAACCCTGCCATTATGTCTTGGACTGTCTCTGAGATTTCTCTGCCCAGAGTGTAGCTTTGGTTCTGTCTAGTGTAGTCGACCTCTGCTTCTATAGATCTGGTGGTTAGTGCCTGTTCTTGTGCTGCTATGAACAGTGACTCAGTGCTCACTTTTAGTTGAGCCCTTTCCAGCCATCATCAACAGATAGCTTAAGTCACAGACATTGGGAAATCAAATCAGACTTTGATATATTAAAAAAAAAATAATTTGCATTTGCAAAATATAATAACTTGTAGACCAGTTGACAATATTTGGAAAATATTTGATGAAGTAGACTGAACATCTGTATTAGGATGATATTTTTTTATTCTATTAAGATTCAGGCCTGGTTTAAGCTTCCTAATGTCTAATCATTCTGTGGCATCATTTCTGCATAAAAGGACAAATGTGTCCCTGTTTATTCTTTTGCACTTTTCAACAACTTTCAACATGTTAATAATGTCAACTTCTGGAGATTCTAGATGGTTTGGATATTGAAGGCACTACAGTATTATTGAATAATAAAAGCAAAGTCATTATAGCTTACATCGTAAATGGCCATTTTGCAAATGGAAGACTCCTTTTCACATGCAAAACAGGGCTTTTAACCCAGCTGAAATTCACACTAATAGAAGGCGGGGAGGCTGTTTTCAGTTCCCTATTTGCTTTGATCTCTACCATCTCATTGCTCTGGAGACATACCTGGCCAACAAAACCAAGAGGGGACTTGCGAGAGAATGATGATTTAAAAACACAGCTCATTCTATGCATAGAAATGAATGATCCATATATATAAAAAGACCAGTGTTCCTTCCAGTATGCCGGGAGGGGGGCTGGCAATAAAGGAGGCTATTCTGTAGGTTATTCATCATTAATCTCCCAGTTTTATTTAACAGAGAGCAATAAAATGGGAGAACCTATAAGATACTTTCAATTAGTAGCACATGAAATCTAAAAAGCCTTACTAATTCTTTATCATTCAAGCTGACAAAAACTCAAGAGGAGAATACAAATATAATTGAAATGCACTGATGTATCAGCAAAATTATCAAATTTTCCACAGAAAGGAAAGTGAACAAAAAATGGCAATTTCTGTTGAAGGGGAAATATGGAAGCAATCAGAGTTTAATTTAAAATATGAGCAAGAGACTGGAATTAAAATAGTCCTTATTGCATTTAATGACATAAAACCAGAGTAGCAGAGAAAATACACTGCTCAAGGACTATGTAGCTTTGCATTATGTTTTAATCCTGTTTTTAGAACACCCCGCAAATTAACTGGAAGCTAACTTTCTCATTACTGGACAAATATTTCAATCCAGAATGTAGAATACACATTAAATATAGATGGGCCAATCTATTTTATCATAAAGCATAAATAATTTCCAAGTATAAAAGAAACCATAGGATTTGGTTTCTGCCATACTTTTGGAAGATTTCATCACAGGCATATTTGTTCCATGTATATGACTTTGAAATTAATTACAGTGCTTCTGAAAGTTTATATTTTGGTGCATTCAGCCCCAAATAGTCAAAAGCATGAAAATATGCTAAATGGAGAGAGGACTTGCAACATTCCTCTGTTGTTACTTCTATGTGACCAGCTAGTAAAACAACCCTTAAGCAATTAAACCTCTTCCATTCACGGAGTTGAGCATCACCTGCTATTGACCCTTAACCTCAAGAAGAGGGGGAAGAACAGGGTCAAATACCAATCTATTTATTGCTGAGCAAAGGCAGACATGTCTACAAATGTAAAGATGTCTTGTCTGGCCTCCCCAAAGAAAGTATAAAATAACTCTCATTCACATTCTTTCCCACAATGACAGTTTCTCATTCTTCCTTTGTTCTTGAAATCTATACAGGCACCAGAATACAAGAAGCATTTTGGAATTGTATTGCAGGCTTTTTGAACGTCTATGAGAATATCAGGATTGCTTATTTAAATATCAGGATTAGTTATTTAAAGATAATAGTGTATAATTTCACTGAGTTATTGAACTAGAACAATGTTTAATGAGTGCTAGAATCTTTGTGATGCAAAGTCTTAATGGAAAATACTTTCCAGTCTTGTTGCTGCTAAATGCTGTAGGTATGTCCCTTTTCATAGTCCAAATATACAATTTTTCTACAATGCAAAACAACAATAAAAAGGGAAGTAGTAGTATATTACTCCAAGCTCTTCATTTATACGGTTACATAATTACAAAAGAATTTGTGCAAATACAATACATATTTGTGTGGATTTTCTTATTTAAAAATGCCACAATTTCAAGATAAAACATATATGAGATGAACTGAATTTTCTCTAATACCTGTTAAGCATATTTTAAAACTAAATATTGATCATGATTCAAATCAGCCATTGAAGTTGATGTTGTGACCTGTGGTTTTCATGTGTTGGACTAGTGAGGAGGTGTGTTCCAGTTTTTTTACTCCATTTTTGTGTTCATCCAGATGGGTACTTATTCTTCTATTGGTCTGTCCAGTGTATGTGGCCGGGCATGATGCACAGGGCACTTCGTATATGCCTTGGTTTTCCAGGGCAATTTTGTCTTTGGGGTTTTTAAGGATGGCTGCTATTTTTTTGTCTGTCTTTTGAAGGCAGTCTTGATGTGATGCCTGTTGTAGTATCTTACTCATTTTGTCTGTAGTACCTCTTATGTAGGGCAGGACAGCTGTTCCATAGGTTCTGTTGATCTTCTAGGTCTCTGTTATGTCTTTGTGTGTTTTGTGGATCAAGCTGGTGATTTTGTTTTTGTGGAGCCCGTTGGCTTGTCAATACTTTAGTCAGGGTGCATAGTTCAGTCTTTATATGTGTCTTGTCTGCTAGGCGTTTGGTTCTGGTAAATTAGTGTTTTGGCCACGGAACTTTATCTGTGCTGGGTGTGGTGGGGATCTGGGCATTGAGGTAACGGTTGGTGTGTGTTTTCTTCTGGTATATGGTGGTGTCCCAGTGTGCCATCTGTTCTTTTGTAGATTAGTACATCTAGGAATGGTAGTTGTTTGTTTATTTCCGTTTCCATGGTGAACTTGATTTTGGGATGTGTGCTGTTTAGGTGTGTTAGGAAATTGTTTAGGTTTTCTTTTCCAGGGCACAAATCACAAATGTGTCATCGATGTATCTTAGCCATAGTTTGGGTTTGTGGGTGGCATTAGCCAGGGCTCTGGATTCGAATTCTCCATGAACAGGTTTGCAATGACGGGTGACAGTGGTGATCCCATAGGGGCTCCTTCAATCTTTGTCCTTGTATCTTTGTCCTTTGTATATGAATATGTGTTGGTTAGGCCAGTGTTCTGTTAGTTCCATGAGGTCTTTAGCTTGGTTGTATTTATTTTTGATGATTTCAAGAGTTCTCTTTATCGGGACTTGAGTGAATAGTGAAACCACGTCGAAACTTACAAGCAGATCTTCTTGGTTCCACGTCGTCGATCTTTGATCATTTCTAAGAAGTGGTATGAGTTTTTGTACATTGAAGCTGCGCGTTTCAGCATGGGAATGTAGTTGTTTTGCTAAGTATTTTAGCTAGGTTTGTATGGTGCTCCTTTGGAGTTTGACTATGGGTCTGAGAGGTTGCCTTCTTTGTGTATTTTTGGGAGGCGCTATAATTTGGGGCATCTAGAAGATTTTTCTCTTGGGATGATCGTCTGTTGGATTTCTCTGCTTATGTGGCTGGTTATAATTTTTCTTGGTTAATTTTTCCAGATATGTAGTTGGGTCTGTGTTTATAGGTTTGTATGTGGAGTCTTGGAGTGGTCTGTCAATTTTGTTTCGTAGTCTTTTCTTCCATCATATGCTACTGGTGGATTCCCTTTGTCTGCTGGGAGTATTATTATGCTGTTATCCATTTTTTCAGGGTTTGTAGCGCTCCTGAATTCATCTGTTTGCAAGTTATTTTTCAGTTTCCATCGGAACACACAGACAAACGCCCCAACCAACTCAGATAATCCAGGCCCCCAACCAATGAGAACCGACACCCCCAGCCAATCAGAACACAGCCAAGCCCCCACCCAGTCAAGTACACCCCCACTCGGCAGTTAAAAAGAAAAAACAGCTGCAAGCCTCACATTACTCTGAGAAGCACAGGCGAAGACACAGGCTGAAGATGACGAATAGATTTCGTCAAAACGTAACCAAAATACTTCCAATTTTACACGGGAAAAAACCCGCGAATCACAACCAAAGATCCACATAACTATATATATGTTTTGAGATTACAATTAAAAACAATAACACACTAGTACAGAACTAAATATAATCTATGAGTAAAAAAGAAAAAATCATCTACAACTGCAAAAAAATAGAAAAAGAGAATAAAATAGAAAGAACAGAACAGAATAGAATAGAATAGAATAGAATAGAATAGAATAGAATAGAATAAGCCATGGCGGCACAGTGGTTAGAATGTAGCACTGCAGGCTACTTCTGCTAACTGCAGGCTGCCTACAATTTGGCAGTTCGAATGTCACCAAGCTCAAGGTTGACTCAGCCCTTCATCCTTCTGAGGTCAGTAAATGAGGACCCAGATTGTTGTTCTGACTCTGTAAACCACTTAGAGAGTCTGTAAAGCACTGAGAAGCAGTATATAAGTGCTGTTGCTATAAAGAAAGAAATAGAAATGGAGATGGAGAACTACATAAAGATGAAACTTCTCCCTTCATCACAACAAGTATAAATGATTTTAGTGACAATTTTAGATACTGATATCTCTTAAAATACAACAAATTTTCTCTTCTTCCCATATATTATGTCTTAACCATAAACAAAATCTAAAAGTCTTCTTATTCATTCCTTTACCTGGTCATCAAAAATCCTTTAAGGGTTAAACAGATCTATTTTAATCTTGATCAAACAAAGCAACTTATAATCTTTCCTCGTACTTTTAACAACCTTACTTTTTATGTCTTCAAATAGTATGCTAGAACTTGATTTCTTTTCATATTTTCTTTATTCTTTCTCAACAAATTCTTCCAAACTTTAACACTTCTCTTTTGTAAATAAAGTATATTTGAGGAATTCACTCTTCTGGTTGGTTATTTGCATGTCCCTTTTATTTATACATCAATCAGTTTCACATGTATATCCAGTATATTATTTTCTTTTCCATATAATTCTTGAAGCTTGTCATTTTTAAATTCACATTCAAATCAATTTCAGTCTTATCTAGTAGATCTTGTTGCTCTCCATAACATTGTTCCTCTCTCATAATATTGTTTACAAACCATCCATCTATGATAACAGACATTCTTAAAATTAATTTCTGAATCCATTGTTCACAATATTCTTGAAAACATATATTGTGAAATATTTTGCTTTTCTTTATTCACAAATTGATTTTATATTTCCCTTTCTTTTAATTGTAATATTTAAATTCCTCTAGTTCCTTCTATATCCAACTTTCAAAGTTCCATACTATCATGTTTTTCTTAGGGAATCCAATTTCCAATGAAAAGGATTATTATAATTAATTCAAAGTCATGTTTCAAATCCATCTGAACCCTTAGTCCTTTTTTCACTGTTCAGAAACAACATTCTAAACATTTTTTTTCCTGCTTATTCCTACAAATACTATTTTTTTCTAAATCCTTTTCCAAATTGCTAAGGAAATTCTCCCAGTGAATATTATAAAGGCTTATAATATTAGAGAAAAGATATCTTTTACTGAAAATCAAGTGGTAGCAACAAAAGAATTCTGAATCTGAGAAAATGGGCGCGTAAATCACATATACAAAGTAATGGCANCTCATCCAGTTAAAAGTTGTGTATATCATCATGTGGGCATCTCCAGGTGGTGATGAGGCTTCTGTCCGTTGACCTTGACATATTTTGATAAAGAGTTGCAGCTGCACATAGCATAGGATAGAAACCTGTCTAGAAACCTAGAAAATCTACACACATACACCCAGCTTATACAGTTCTGGTTTGTAACACCTCCAGCTCACTTCCCATAACCATTCCCCGCTCCTCCCCTGTTACTTATGACAGCCAAAAGATGCAAAGCAAAGGGAGAAAATCTTAAAGGCTGACAAAATGTTTGGATTTAATCCAATATTTTTACATTCATAAGTAAAAAAGCAAAAGGGTCAAGTAAGTGTACGATGTAGAAAAAGTCAACGTTTCCTCAAAAAAGCACTACCTACTTTTCCATTCCAAGGGAGGACCAAAAGAAAGAATAACTTTCTCTTCAAAGTCTGTTTACTGGTTTGTTTGGGTTGTAAATGGCTAACTCGGTATATGTCTCCTATCTTCGTCATAATGAAAATTCAGACAGAGGACTCTTATTCAGCCTGAGAATTCCTGTTAGGGCTCTTCTGTGCTAAATTTGGAGAGGGTCTGTTGTGGCTGATATGTCAGCATAAATATTTTGCTACAGAACTAAAGATGGTAGTTTTTATTAACTTTATAAATCTAACCAAATAAATAAATAAATAAATAAAATAGATATTTGTTCTATTTTCAGAATCCAATAAGGACCTCTGTCACAGAGTGAGGAGGACGGATTTTTTTTGGGAAAAGCTTGTTTGTTGTTCAACAAAATTTCACTACAAATCTTTTAATGTGAAATAGAAATTATCTCTTTTGGGCAAATTGTATTGTATGAATTACTTTTGTTCATGCTTGGTTTCCCTATCACTGTCTGTTTGTATTGTGTGAGATGCAGAATAATAAGAAATTGAATATTTACATTCTCTCATGAGTAATTTAATCCTGACCACAATTCTCCTATGTACAGCAGTACAATTACATTGTACAAATACGAATCGTTGCAATGCAGTGATGCATAGATGTTTTGGTAATCATTTCTGCTCTGGCATGCAATTAATTCATTGGTGCCTCAGAAGCATCAGTATTGGATTGCTTTATGCAATTATTATGATTATTTCCAGCAGCATCCATGATATGACTGGTTCTTTGCCAATATATAGCACTGTTCCCAGCACCAGAGAAAGTGATCAAAATTAGTCTGCTTGATTAAAAAAAACCCAAATGAACAGCATCACATTGTTGAATTTTGCATGTCTTCCATTTTCTTATGATTTTGTTCATAGTAATCTTTCACCTAGAGACATAATCAAATTGTAGAGGCATGCATATATTTACAAAAACATAATTCCAAACTTGACACCACATGCTGTGGAGTGTTCTTTAATTAAATACATATCTTCATCAATCTAGCTTCCATAATCTAAAGGCCCAGTCCCACTGTACTTATGGATGCAAAGAGGATGTAAAATGTTAAAAAAAGCTTGCCATCCGTTGGAAAGCGCTATGCATCCGTTGTGTACTCACTGCATACATGTTTCATACACTCTATGTCCATTATCATCCGTTAAATGTCCACTGTATCCTCTCTGCATCCTCTGGCCATCCCCTCAACTCAAATCCACTGCAGCTGAAAACGGAAAAAAGGGAGGAAACAAAAGGTACAACAGAACGTCTATACAACGTTAGTAGCACAGAAATAGAAAGGATGTAAGCGTATGCATCTCGTATATAAAGGATTAAAAGCGGACAAAAACGTTTGTATCTGGATGTATCTCGTATATTTAGGATGTCTGGAGTATGTCTAGAGTATGTAGAAGGACACCTAGCGGACAACCGATATTTTCTATAAAAAAGGGAGAGAAAATCATCTGGATCTCAAGTATGAGTCCAGCAGCCATGGTGTACAGACTCTTCACCCTTGGTCTTGGTCTTCAACATCATCAATTGTTCTCCACCATGGATGATGACACAGTCCGTATGATAGCTGCGCTCATTCATCACCAGAACCAAAACACCTGTTCAGACTGTGTGGGTCCGAGGGTGGATCGTGAGAAGATGGAGTTTGGACTGTATGACAAGTTGATGGTGGAGCTGAGGAAGATGATGACCCTTGTGCATTCCATCACTTCATGAGGATGCCCACAGCCCATGTGTGACGACTTGTAAGAGCGTCTGAGACCCAGGTTGACCAAGCCTAGCACCAAACTTCCATCCCAACCTGGACCTTGGACTGAAGGTGGCATTGACTTCTGCGACACCTGGCCTCTGGACCACATACAGAAAACATGCAGTATGCATGGAGGGTGCCACACAACAAGCATCAGCAAAGTGGTCAGAGAAGTGGTACAGGCCATCATTGAATAATACGTGGAGAGCTCCTCAGGTGCCCCACCACTGACCAAGGCTAGAGAAAACTTGCAGAAGAGTGGAATCAGAGTGGAACTTTCCCACACCGTTGGAGCCAAAGATGGGAAGCACGTGGCCTGCAAAGCTCCAGCCAACTCAGGGTCCACTTATTACAACTACAAGGGCTTTTTCAGAATCATCCTCTTTGCTATGGTTGATGCTGACTACAAGTTCATGTACATCAATGCTTCAGGCAATGGGTCAGCTTCAGATGGCCAGGGTATACAACGCAAGTGACCCTCAAGGATGGGCTGGAGAGCAACCTCATCATGGGTTTTCCAGATCAGAACCCCCTACCTAATGACACACAAGAATGTCCCCTACTTCATCGTTGGTAATGACGCCTTCTCCCTCAGAAACCTACCTCATGAAGCCGTACAGTTCAAGATACCTCACCCGTGAAGAGAAGGATCTTCAACTACAGGCTGTCCCAGGGCAAGTCGGGTGGTGGAGAAAATGCCTTTGGCATCCTGGCCAGCAGGTTCCAGATACTTCTCATCACCATGCAGCATCACCCAGAGACTGTGAGGAGCATCGTGGAAGCTTGCCTGCATCCTGCACAATCTCATGTGCCCCGCTACCCAGTGTTGCAGAACAGACTTGTCGACCATCAACAAGGGAATGGGGACAATGGAGCCTGGTGAATGGAGGCAAGGACGTAACCTGATAGACACTGTGGATGTACAGCCCCAACAGAGTTTCACATGAAGGGAAGAAGCAGCGGCAACTTCCTGAGACACTGGTGCAACTCCCAGCTGGAGCAGTGGAGTGGCAAGACAGGATTATAGATGATTAATGGATGCCTTCCTTGAGGCTGTCGCATAACACTGATGAGATTGTGCCATATATGTTGAGTGGTCCTACAGTGAATAGGGCATTAAAATAAAGAGCTTTGTTTATTTTAAAATGTGTTGATCAATGAATAAATTGTTTACTGATAATAAGGTCCATATGTGTGGCAGCTGGGATGGTGGCCATGCAGTCCCACTATGTTGCACTGGATGTTTATCTATCCTACAACTATCCTATTCTATCCACAAGCATAGCAAAGGCTTAACCATTTTTTCAAAGTTTTCACCACACTTTATTAAGTAAAAAAAATGTACCAAGTAAACTAATTATCTTCAACAAACGATAAACTTTATTAACTTTCTTAGGTAAACTTTATGACTTTATTAAATAAGCAAAATGAACCAAGTAAACTGTATTAAGTGTCTTAAGCAAAGATAAACTTTTCTAGGTAAACTTTATGACTGTATTAAATAAGCAAAATGAACGCAAGTAAAGTGTCCTTAAGCAAAGATAAACTTAACAAGTAAACAATTCAGTCTCTACACTATTCTCAGTCACTCTGAGTCCATGTCCATGGTCTCAGCTGCTAAGTGGGCAGGGACTGTGGAGGTGGCTGTGGCTTGAGTGCTGGTCTGAGGCACCATTGGGGTGCTTGGCCCTGAGGGTACAACAGGTGGTGGTGTGTTCAGGAAGCTATCCGAGAGCTGACTCAGTCCGTGAGGTTGAGAGGCCCTTCATCAAGGACTTGAGATGTTAGGCCCTATACTGATGACAGATTGTCCATTGACGGGCTTGGCTGTGAAGTGGAGGAAGGGTTGGGAGGAGTATAGTGGGGCTGTCTGGTCTGCAGCTGGGTGAGGAGTGGTGTCTGTGGTATGCGATGAACCTGGGCCTGGACTGGGAAGGTCTGTTTTGGCTGTGGGAAATCCTGGTAGTCCGTAGCCTTGGTAGGTGAGGGCTGTGTTGAAAGCCGTGGAAGGGCTGTGACATCGCCTGGGGTGGAGGAGCAGACCTGGACTGGGTAGGAGCAGCTTCAGCTGGGCCTTGAGGGTTGTGCAGAAGTGCTGTGATCTTCTCCTTCATCACTGGTACTTGGGCCTCGGGCAGGTCCCTCAGGGTCTGGCTCACGTAAGGGATGAAGGTGTTCCGGCCCGAGGAATGCTCTGTCCAAGTGAACCAGCTGAGTGAGAAGTTCTGTACTGGTCTTCATTGTGTCCCTGATCTCCAACAGCACACTGTGGTCCTGGCCCTCCAGTTTCTGCCTCTCTGCCTGCATCCTCTGGAGCTGGGGGTTGGGGTGGGGGGCGGGTTTGGCCTCTGGTGGCTGCTGCTTCTTCATCCATTTGGTGACAGCAGGGCGTCACCCTCCACGGGATCTTCCAAGTCCGCCGGCATGGGGAGTGCAGTTTTCCGGGGGGTCTCTGCTGTGGGGCCCTCTGAAGACACCCTGCCTGGACAGGGCTGCTGGCTCCTGGCTGGAAGAGGACTGTCTGTGGGCTGTCTGAGGGAGAGGGGTCTCAGAGGGGCTGCTCCTCAGTGGCGGATCTTCACCCTCCAGGAAACTGCACTTGGCCATGACATACATCTCCTGGTCAGTGAGTTTGACAGCGGCCTGCCCAGATTTCTTGAGGTGTAGCTTAGCCATACCAGGTATGCATGTGCTTCCACCATCAAGGAGTACTTCTGCAGTGTACCCCAGGCTCTCTGCCTTGTCTCTCCAAGCTGCCTGCTTCTTCTTGGTGTCGAATACAGTCTGTGGCCCTTTTCTCCAGAGGTACTCATTCTCCCTCAGCCATTCCAGCACCTCATCCTCATGCTTCCTCGGAAACGGTGTACTGTTTCCTCTCGTCCCTTCTCCTCCCTTCCTCTTCCTCCCTCTGGCAGGGGCTTCAGCAGGGCCTTCAGGGGCTTGAGCAGCAGGGCCTTCAGGGGCTTGAGCAGCAGGGCCTTCAGGGCTTGAGCAGCAGGGCCTTCAGCAGCAGGGCTTTGAGGGCCTTGGGGCTGGTCCACCACAGCAGCAGCAGCAGCAGAAGCTTCAGAGTCAGTGCCAGGGGGTGGGATGTGCTGGTTCTGGCCTTCTTCACCTTGCAGGGCTTGAATGAGTAGGCACAGGCTTCCTCTTCTTGCCTGACTGACGAACCATGGTGTTCCTGGCTAGATGTATGTGGCAGCACGTCTTTCCCCTGTATGCTGACTGCGTGAGTGCTGCATCCTTTTATATCGCGCTGAGCTGATGCAATTCATACTCCCCGCATGCGCAGTTGAATGCTTTTGCATCTGATATACATCCGCGGCAGCATCCCCCTTTGTTTCCTAAGTAAGGCGTCTGTGATGCATCCGTTTCAATCCGGTATGCATCTGTCCCTTCCCGCTATTGCGTCTGCTTTGAAATTCTCCCCCGGAACCCCTTTGGAGGTGTTATCCACTTCCATCCGCTTTCATCCGCTAGGCTTCCTTTGAACATCTGTTTAACATCCCGCACAACATGCTACCCATGTCCATTCTTTTCCGTTCTTTTCCATTCTGTTTATGCAAATTTTTGCCACTTTTTGGAGCGGATGACAACGGATCGAGCCACCCCAGAAATTTTGCTCATCCACTGTGTCCTTTATGCATACATTTTGCTTCCGTCGTCCAGTGGGACCGGGCCTTTAGAGGTAGCTTCTAAGAACTTATAATTCTTAAGGAAGATGTCTTTCAAGTCTGGTTTGTTCTTGAACATTACAACTGGTATTCCAAATCTAGTACATATTATGCAGTCTTGACAAGTCAGATTAATTTAGCAGTTCTTTGTATGTTATCACAGATTAAATTGAAGGCTACCTGTAAAATTTAAATAATTAAACTGTAAATTATCTGTAAAATTTGTTAAAATGGAAGCAGGGTAAGGAAAGAGGGTAGATTTATTAAAGAAAGAATGAAAAGTAAATGTTACTTAGAGTAGCAAGTTTCATATCAATGAATTTAAAATAAAGTTATAGTTCCAAAAATTCTACTCTACTCCAGGGAAAAAGGGTAATAAGTTTAATTGAAATGGAACTAGTCTGTTTGCTTAAAAGATGTGAGTATTGAAAAACTTAAACTCAGAACATTTGTTCAAAAATGTAAGTGCAATAAGCCAAGAATTTGGGTATATCAGTGGAATTTTAGATGCCACTTTGAATTACTACAAATGATCTGAAATTATTTGAAAGATTACCCAGCAACCAGTGGTGGGATTCAATTTTTTTTACTACCGGTTCTGTGGGTGTAGCTTGATGGGCGTGGTAGGGGAAAATACTGTAAAATCTCCAGTCAGAGGTGATATTTGCTGGTTCTCTGAATTACTCAAAATTTCCACTACTGGTTCTCCAGAACTGGTCAGAACCTACTGAAAACCATCTCTGCCAGCAACCAATGAAAAAGCTAACAAGCTTGCTGTGGCAGAAAGAGACTTCTTGTGTTCATTGGTATTACATGATTAAACAAATCCACAAGAGACTTTTTCAACAAAAAAATAAAAGAAATATATTTTAGCATATCCCATAAATCATACACTTCCAGAATTGGCCTCCCTGTTTACAGCTGCTGCTAAATACTACTCTATTCTCATCCAACTAGGAAAAAAATGGGATGAATTGACTGGTGAATGTAAACTATTGGAAGGATTTGTTTTATTTGTCAACAACAATGCACCAGAACTTTTCAAAACAGTTGTGGATCAACACCCATATAGGAATTGTTATAAAATATCACATGAAGAACCATAGTTTAAGAAGAAAACAATGGAAAATCTAGGCAATGAATTTAGATGAAACTTGCTAGAACAACTTTTCAAATCTTTGGTAAACACAATTACATAGAATCATTCTTGACGGCTCATGGATTTATTTTCTATTATTATACTCTCTAGAAAATCCAAGGTTTATTGTTCCAGAATATCTACATAGACTACAGAGAATGAAAGCTGGACTAGATCATCAAGGTACATACACCACTAATCACAACTTAGTACCAAAATGTGTTAAATCTTTTTAGTGGTATAGCCTCTGGAAATGAACAACTGATATTAACTGCTTTAACTATAATTGCTTTAATTTACTTAAAGCAGAGGTCCCCAACCCATGGGCAACAGCCCACCTGTGCAAATGGAGCTGCACGTGTGCAGGTGCTTGCCCATCGTTCATGTGCAACATCCCTTCCCCGCTCTGCCAGTCTGCAAAGCTGGAGAAGTTGGACACTGCTGACTTAAACAATACATTCAAAATTATTTTTCCTGTTTACATATATCTTGGACATTCTACAGGATAATCCACCCATTAATATAATTAAAACCAGTGCTAAAAGCTACAATACTAAATATAATTTCCATTAGATATGACATCAGGAAAGAAAGAAGTTGTAATCCAGCAATATCTAAAGAAGCACTGATACTTTAGTACCAATATATATACTTATCTCTAGAAGTTTGTACCATTAAATTCACTGAATAAGTAATAATAGGATGGTGCTGTGGTAAATGTCTGAAGGTTATATTTCATTTATTCACTTGATGTTTTAAACTACATTCCATTTGCCTCATCTTGTCTGCAACTCCAAGATACACCAAGGAACAAATTTGGCTCTGTTTAGGAAGAGAAGGTGACAAATTAGAACAATAAGGGTTGCTTCATTATGGGATAGGTGGCAAATAAATTTAAGAAATAAATACATTGTCAAAAAATAAAATTAAGCATAAGTGAAAGTATTTTTAACAGAAAAAAATTAAAGCAGAAAGCCATTTATATTTTGCCCGCTCAACAGAAGACATAAGGCTTACAGATGGAATAAAGCATTTTAGGCTCTGAACATTAAGGGATAATTGTTGGTGAATCTTCTCTAATTGCTATTCCATAGCTAATTCAGACTTCTAACAACTTCCTATTAGTTTCCAAACCTTTCTTTTAATAATTAAGAGACCAAACTCTGTAACAAATTAGCATTAGGACAGGCATCTGCTTGAATTTGGCATGCTCAATTTTCCTGGCTTATGATCCCAGAAAAATGGGAAGCACAGTTTGGCTAATGGCTGCCTTTCAAACTCTACTCTCCTATGCTTTTGCAAATCCAGAACCTTCACTTTTCTCAGAAGTATCTAAAATTTAAGCTCAACACTGAAATGAAGATTTTTATTAAAGCAGATTAGTTTCTTTTCTGCAGTTTTAGGAACCAAGATGTATCTCTGTTATCATGCTTTTATTTGTTTATTAATTTAAGAATTAATACATTTCATTTACATCATTACATTTTTCATTTTGTGTTTTTTATTTTAATTATAGGTAGCCACTTGAGGATTCATTTGTGTTGAAAAGTGAGCAAAAATTATTTTACATGAATATATAAATAGCTTGTGTTTGAAACGCAAGACTATTTGGATGATATTTAATTGACTCCTAGAGGAAGGTATAAATAAAATCTGCCAAAATCTTAAATGGGAACCAACTGGCATTGCTTGATACAAGAAGTGCCAACATGGAGTTTTCTGTAACTGGGATGCAATAATGGAGTTCATGAGTATCTGTCATACTTCACTCAAATATTATAGCAAAGTGGCAAATATTATATGTAAATTAATTTTAAAAATGCTTACATTTAAGGAATACTGCTAACTTGAGAGGATCAAGGATCAAAACCAACTTTAACAACTCTCTCTTGGTAATTTTGGACCAATTGCTCTTTCTCAGCCAAATCTGTGATACAAAGTTATTATTTTTGAGGGGGAAAATGAAGAAGAATTGTATTATATTAAGCTTGTTTGCTTTCTTTTTTATTTATTGTTAATGAGATTTGTTTTCTATCTGAAACAAAACATTCTAACAGGCCCAACAAATAAAACACAGTGTAAAACGATGTTATACATTTGTTATTGTAAAAATGTAAAATTCAAAATTTAATTCCCCCCAATTTAGATAGCCAATTTAAGAGTTCACCTGTTTCTGGAAGCCCGTAGGAATAAGGGCTATCCTTGTTTCAGAAGACAAATTATTTCAAAGAACTATTATAGAGAATGCCTATTCCTAGTTCCCCTCCTGTTGCACCTCCTGCTGGATGAAAACTCTTAGAAAGCACTCTCTTGTTCATGCAGAGTGAACAGAAATTGCTGGGGAAAGGCAGTTTCCAAGTTACATAGGCCCAGAGCCATATAGAATTGGCATAATCCCAAACAATTGCTATTTTAGTATATTGTATCTTTCTGGTTTTCAACTCTGTGAATGTGAGTGGTTTCATAGATGATCACAACTAACACTAGTTTTATCATTCAGCCGCCCTTTCCTAAAATGGTGAAAGGCACTGTAAATAGGGCAGCTGGTTGATATTTAATAACACCAGACAAGATTACTACACTTCTCTCTCTTTGTGGTGCAGAGGAGGTTATGTTTAGTCATGAATTTCGGGAGAAAAGACATAGAATGCTATATTAATGACTAAAATGACTAAAAACAAACAAACAAAAATATCTAGCAATTCCGGTTTAAACAAAACCAGAGAAAGACCATTGCAACAGAATAGTATGTAAAATCCTGTCATCAGATTTAAACAGATCTCTGTCTTTGAGGTTCCTATCAATCCCTGAGCATAGTTGGTGGGTGAATAAAGGAATATTTTACATTAATGGACCATGACCATCAGCTATCATCATCAAATAACCTATGTTCTTTAAAGACATTTGTAAGAATTGTCTTTTAAAACTCCCATTTTTCAATAGGAAATATTAAAGTGAACATCTTTCTGCTGACACCAGCTCTGAAACCATGAAACAGATCATGCACAATAAGCACTGTTCAAATCAGAGTAAAAATAGCTCAAGAGTGTCAAGGTTGGGCTTTTATTTTGCATCAGAGGGCAAAGCAACATGCTGGTCTTGCATGTAGGCAAATTAGTTTTTCTTACAGAAGATGTTTCATCAATTCTCTCTCAATTGACACCAGTGTGGCTGCCAATATCAATAACTCACAAAAAGAAAACAGGAAAAATACTGAAGGGAGGTCAATAACATTTTTTGTTATTACTTAATTTGGCACAAGTCTCTCAAGGTCTTTCCATTCACTGCAGATGTAACACTGGAAAAAAAAACTGATTCAGCATTTTCCCCACAAAACCTTATTTTTCTCATTTTCATAGCAATCTCTGACAGATTAGAAATATAATAGTACTGTATTGACAAATATCCTCAGCTGTTGGATGATCCCATTGTGAAACAGGACTAAGAAGTAATGGCAGGCTCCAGTTTCTTCCAATAGATTCCATTACAAGTTATTTTTATATTTAGAGACTAGATTACATAAGAACTGGTCAACTTTGTTCTCCTTTTGAAGTTTCACTTAAATTCTCAGTGGTGTGACCACTGTGAGCAAAAGAGCTTTCTCTAAATTTAGAAAGCCATTTACAGAGCAAACAGCTATTAATTCAAATCAACTTTCTACATCCTGTTTCCATAACTCAATTCTATCTGCACATGCTTGTAACTGGCATGATTCTGTCTGACAAATTACACGGAAGGTAGAAAAAATAAAGATGTTACCACATAAGTGATATCTATACGTGCTGGGTTTTTCACTTTATCTTAAGTACTGAATTATAACAGACTGCAGTAGAAGCAAAGAAGCATCTTTTTCCCCCTCAAGATTCAGAATTGCTTCCAAAGTTCTTTTGGCTTTTTATGATCTGTCTTTAGTGCTGTGGTAGATAATGTTATTGTTTTCTACCATACATGTTTTCTTCAATGTGTGTCATTTCTTCTATCAATATTTCCTGATTTGAAAAGTTGCCATGGAGAGAGTATTTGCAGAAGGTTTTACACAAAGAGGGAGAACGCACACATGTACAAAGTCCTCCAGACATGAGATGTCTTGTAACTAATGTATGTGAATAATCCTGTGACACTCAGAAGAATTTTACAGAAATAGACCTGTGTCCATCAAAATCCACTTCTCAGTCCTTCACAGCTTGGACTGTAGCCTTCTTGGCTGAGAAACAGGCATTGTTGCTTGCTAGCTCCAACACAGTTGACGGCCCTTCTGCAGGACTGTCTTCAGGTGAAACTCAAAAAATTAGAATATCGTGCAAAAGTTCATTTATTTCAGTAATGCAACTTAAAAGGTGAAACTAAAAAACTAATATATATGAGATAGAACTCATTACATGCAAAACAAGATATTTCAAGCCATGATTTGTCATAATTGTGATGATGATGGCTTACAGCTCATGAAAAACCCAAATCCACAATCTTAGAAAATTAGAATATAACGTGCAATCAGTAAAAACAAGGATTGTACATCGAAAAAATATCAGACCTCTGAAAAGTATAAGCACGCATATGTACTCAGTACTTGGTTTGGGCCCCTTTTGCAGCAATTACTGCCTCAATGCGGCGTGGCATGGAAACTATCAGCTTGTGGCATTGCTGAGGTATTATGGAAGAGCAGGATGCTTCAACAGCCACCTTCAGCTCTTCTGCATTGTTCGTTCTCATGTCTCTCATCTTTTCTCTGGCAATGCCCGATTGATTCACGATGGAGTGCAGATCAGGCAAGTTTGCTGGCCAATCAAGCACAGTAATCCCATGGTCACTGAACCAGGTTTTTGGTGTTTTTGGCAGTGTGGGCAGGTTCCAATCCTGCTGGAAAATGAAGTCAGCTCCCCATGAAACTCATCTGTGGAAGGAAGCATGAAGTGCTCCAAAATCTCCTGGTAGACAGCTGTGTTGACCCTGAACTTAATGAAGCACAGTGGACCAAACACCAGCAGATGCCATGGCTCCCCAAATCAACACAGACTGTGGAAACTTCACACTGGACTTCAAGCATCTTGCAGCGTGTGCCTCTCTATTCTTCCTCCAGACTCGGGTCCTTGGTTTCCAAATGAGATGCAAAGTTGCTCTCATCAGAAAAAGAGGACCTTGGACCACATGAGCAACAGACCAGGTCTGTTTTTCTTAGCCCAAGTAAGACGCTTCTGACATGTTTGTTGTCAGGAGTGGCTTGACAAGAGGAATACGACATTTGAAGCCCATGTCCAGGACTCTGTCTGTGTGTGGTGGCTCTTGATGCACTGACTCCACGCCTCTGTCCACTCCTTGTGAAAGACCCAACACTTTTGAATGGCCTTTTTCTGACAATCCTCTCCAGGCTGCGGTCATCCCTGCGTGCTTGTGCACCTTTTTCTTCCACACTTTTCCCTTCCACATAACTTTCTATTAATGTGCTTTGATACAGCACTTGGGAACATCCAACTTCTTTTGCAATTACCTTTTGAGGCTTTCCCCCTTATGGAGGGCGTCAATGATGGTTTTCTGCACAACTGTCAGGTCAGCAGTCTTTCCCATGATTTCCCATGAACCAGACTGAGGACCATTTAAAGGCTCAGGAACCCTTTGCAGGTGTTATGGCTTCATTAGGTGATTAGAGTGGGACACTTTGAACTTAGAATATTGAACCTTTTCACAATATTCTAATTTTCTGAGATTGTGAATTTCGGGTTTTCCTGAGCTGTAAACCATAATCATCGCAATTATGACAAATCACGGAATGCACTATCTTGCTTTGCATGTAATGAGTCTATCAATGCAACTATATTAGGTTCATCTTTTAAGTTGCATTACTGAAATAAATGAACTTTTGCACAATATTCTAATTTTTTGAGTTTCACCTGTCGTATCCATAATATGACTATTTCTTGGAGAAAGCTGCATTTAAACCTTGTTAGCCTGGGTAATGACTCAACCGTACTAACTACAATTCAGAGCAATGTTTCTCAACCTGAACAACTTTAAAGTGTATGGATTTCAACTCCCAGAATTCCCTAGGTACCATGCTGTTTGGGGAATTCTGGTGGTTGAAGTTCACACTTGTTAAAGTTGCTGAGATTGAGAAATACTGATCCTCACTTCTAGCTACTTCAAGGAAAATATGAGGGTCATAATTTTAAGTGGTGTTTGAGGCTGAAAATGCACTGAGTGATTGGTGCTTCTCCTGGGTGGAAACCAAGAATATGTGGTGTTGTGAAGCCACTCCCCTAATTAAAGATAATGCTTGATATCACAGGGTATGTACTCAGTCTGCTTGGGATCAGTAAGACATTGTGTCTCTGATGGTTTTCTTTGATGCTCAGGAAAGAAATGCTTCTGGCAAAAGGGAAGGAGGGAGGGAAGAAGGGAAAGAAAGGGAGAAGAAGGGAGAGAAGGGAGAGTTAAATGGTTAAATGATCATATGTTTTATAATGTATTAGCTTTTGGCTATTGCAGTTATAGAACTCAAAGCAGCAATTAACAACTTACTACAGTGGCAGCAAGGAATGATTTTACATTAGAAGGCCATTACAGAGGAAGGGAAATTAGACATCTCAGAACTATTCCTGATTTCAGTGGCCTTTCCAGCTCTCAAACTTCAAGGAATGGTTTTAATCCCTAAAACCTAACTTTTCTCCTCTTGTAATGCCAGATCAATTCAAAATAAAACATAAATTATTCCATGATTCAGTTTGGAATAAGAAAGTTTATCTCATGTAATGTCAGTAACAAAGTCCAATTGGGAAAAGCTGCCAAGTCAGGATAGATGCATTATCTTCCAAATGGGCCTTCTGTAGGTAAAGTAAACCAGGGAAAGATGTAGGCAGAAAATAGGGCAGAGAACCATAACCATCCTCTACAGGGATGCCTGTAAGAGAACTCTTTCATTTTGAATGCACATTCCTCAAATTTGTGAATGAGGCTAGCCTGGGGTTTGGTTTGTATGTTCCCCATCTTGATGCCTTGCAGAATCTCTGATGAACTGACACAGATCATCTCAGAGACCAAATCTTATGATAATGAGGAAAATCAAAATTTACTTTAGAACCAGTTAGTTTGGAGCAGTTTAAGAATCAAAATAGCCATGGCTACTATGGATCTATTCCAATTGGTCACAACTGGGACAGCAACAGGATCCCTAATATAACCACTCTCAATTTTGAAATCCAGTTGGACCCAATAAGATCCATAGGCAGGTCATCTAAGAAACCTACTGTTTCTAGATATAGGATTACCTATTAATCTGCCCATCAGAAGACCCATTTGGGCATCCAAAAGCCTCACCCGGTATGTTGATAGACAAAATGGAGCTTCTGAGGGGTGAACCCGGCCCTTCAACATTCTGTTTGGCCCTCTGCGGACTGCCTATTACAAGCTAAAATGCATCTTCTGGGATCAGCTCTGTCCCCCAGAGGCTCAATTTTAGCCTGAAATGGGAAGAGGAGACCCATGGGGTTGGGGGCAAAAGCAGCATTGGAGGGCCAGATTCACCCCTCAGAAGCTCCATTTTGGCCAGCAACCTATGAGGGGACTGCTTGCTAGATCTTCACCAAGTAAGTGAAACTGTGGAGCAATTGTGAGGAGGATGAGGTATTTCAGTGGGTCAGGGAAGCCTTGTGTGGTCTTAGGCAGGTGGCCTGTTCCATCAGTATGTCCCCCATTGCTTTCCCCATTCTGAAATACCTCATGTGCACTTGACAAGCCTTGCATTCGATTAGCAAATGTGTGGATGAAAGGAAGGAGTGATCCCGTTCAAGGTACAAGATTCACTCCCACAATTCCTCGGGTTAAAAAATGGAATGGGCATGCTGCATTCCATTTGTAATTCGAGGACTACATGTATTGCAAAAGGTACTTACTATCTGTATTCAAAAAAAGTAGAAGCAGCTACAATGACACACAATGAATAACAGAAAAGACAAATGTCTGAAAGGGCATTTGTTTTTCATTGTTAATTATGCTGATAATTTACATTATGTAGATCCCAACATATAACCCTTAAAAGAATAGGTGTACCAGACTATCCCATCTGTCTATTTTACGACAAAGCAATAGTTAGAATGATAGTCCATAATGCAATATAAGGAATCAGATTGGGAACCTAGTGCGGTAAGGTTGTGTATCACCTTATTTATTCAACTGCCCAAGAAGAAATGGAAACTGAAATTATAATTGCTGGAAGAAACATCAGCAATCTCAGATATGCTGACTTCTGGTTTGCTCTTTGTCGGTGTTGGTAGGGAATCCTTGATCATGCATGGTTTCACCCGAGCTCACTTGCTGGAGGGTCCCGATTGGGACAGGAGTCACCCTGGTGGGGTGGTGAAGAAGGGGGAAATCGCCTGGAGGGTTGAGAGGAGCCACAACTTCCCATCCTGACAGGAAAACCCCTCCCAAAGGCAAGCTGCAGCAGTGGTTCCAAAATGGCCACCACGAAGACAAAAAACACTCCAGGGAGCTAAGTTTTGTGCTGGAGAGAGAAGTAGTGAGCAGAGTGTGAACCAGGCAAAGTACGTTGCTTTTGAGGTACCTCGGTATCAAATTAAAGGGCTATTTTGGAGGCAAATGTGTGGAAGCAGCGACCACAGAAAGTGAGAAATTGGTTTTTAAATTTGGATTTTATTCTATTGGACTAATCTGGAGGAGAATTTTAAAGGAAAATACATTAACACAACAAATGATTAAAAATTAAACTTGACATATATTGAACTGTGGGCACTTAAAGGGCATAACTAAATGCTGGAATTGAGTGTGTTGAAAAGAATAGCTTATGATTGAAATTAGTGAACTTAATAAAAATATTATATTCAACAAAGAAAGTTAAAAAGAAAAAGACTCAAGAGTGCCACCTGATGGTACAGGAAAACTTTAGTCCATTTTAAAATGAGTGTCTGGTCTTTTTGAGAGTTTGGATCTTGGAACTTGAAAGAAAATAAAAGGAACTTTATTATTGTCATAGAACCACCCAGTNTATTGTCATAGAACCACCCAGTAATTTGGGAAACAGTTGGGAGGCCAATTAGAAGATTTGGAATAAAGACTCAAGAGGATGTATTTTTGAAAATAAACTCAAAAGATTTTGGCTGAAATAATATACTGGACTCTGAAATTGAATATATCTGTCAAAGAACAGAGTTTCAACTATTAAGGAAGAGGAAAGAAAAAGAAAAAAGGAGAAGATATAATGGAGGAGGTACTTGTTGATATAAGACTGGACTCACAAAGCATAAGATCGGATATGCAAGATACAAGGAACATGATAAAAATCAAACTTGAAATGTGTAATTATCTGCTACAGCAATTAGAAATGGTGACTCAGCATATACAAGAACATAATAAACCAGAGAAGGAGGAGTTCTATAAGGAAGAAGCCAACTGAGAAGGACAAAATGAACAACAATTATTTGAACAGGGGGGGGGGAGGAATTAGAATTCAAAATTTGTACTGATGGGATGATAAAAGGAAAAATGGTTTGGAAAATGGTTAAAGGGAGAAGGGAAAAGCATAAAAAGGAAGTGCAAAGAAAAAATCAAAAGAGGGAGACAGAAAAGTTTAATAACTAGAATGAGAAAAGGAGGGGAATAAGAATGGGGGGAAAGGGAATTAAGATAAAGGACCAGAAAATAAAGAGAAACAGGAAACAAACAAGGATGAAAAGAAGATACATTGTCCAAAGAGTGAGAAATAATGGGTAAAAAAGGGGGATAAGGAAGGGGATTCCGCAAGGTAATATGTTGGGATGTATAAGAATATATTGAAAATAGTATTTTGTATTGTACATGATTCATAGAGAAAATACTGTATAATGCGTAATCTGAGAAAAATATATATACAGTATTTGTGTTTCATACCAGATAGGGAGATTGATATTAAGGAAGAATGAAGGTGGTTAGCTCAAATTATTAACTAGAGAGACAACTATATTAGCAGATAAGGATTGATAAAATGACAAATGTGACAGGAAAAAAAACAATCTTAGATATGCTGATAATACAACTTTTAATGACTGAAAATTAGGAAGACTTGAGAAATCTCCTTAGTTGAAAACAGAAAGTGAAAACGTTCTGCTGCTTAATATTAAAAAAAGCTAAAATTATGTCACAGGCAATAGTGTCAAATTGGTGCAAATAGGAAAAGTTGGAGCACTAACAATATTTTATATTTATAGATCCCAAAAATTCACAGGAGTAGTAAATATAGCGATAAAATAGATATCTGCCATTTGAAGGAAAGTCTGAAAAATCTAGACAAATATTAAAGCCAGAGACATAATGCAACAGCAAACGTCATTTAAGAAAGATTGTGAAAATGAAAGGCAATTTAAAAAGGAGGGGGCAACAGAAGACGAGGTGGCAAGATACTTCTATTGATGGCATAAGAAAAGTTTCCAAGAAGTCAAAAGTAGTTTGTCCAACTTTTGCCAGATATCTGAATCAAAAATTATTATTTTCCTATCACAGTTCTGACAGACTTTTCTTCAGTAAGATTAAGATTCTTCAGGTATTAAGATTAAAGGATTAGCAGTATAAGAATTCCAGCAAGTATTTTCAATTTAAAGCCAATATATCTCAGTGTATCAGCTTAGATACAATTATCTGGTTTCATCTAATCAAGGGTTACAAGGTTGGAGACCAGAGTCAGAGACTCTGCTTAGATAATTGAGGGGAGCAAGGATCATAGTGACAGGGCAAGAACTCTGTGCTACAACCAAGCTATAAAATGTATTTTCTGTTTTTCCTTGATTTTGGTATCTTTGTTTTTCAAACTGTCATAAGTCATTCTTAATACTTATACTATATTGTTTATGTGTTTCGTGTTGCAAAATGATAGAAAATTGAAATTTGACAATGCAGTTGGTAAAGCCCCTGTCACACTGCACCAACGGATGGAAAGAGGATGTAAAACGGAGAAAAACACTTACCATGGTTAATCGCGATGCCTTGCGTGTGCCTGTGACTCATTGCAAATCCGTTTTTGCGCTGTCTATCTGCACACACACTATATGACGCATTCATCTTGCTGGCCAAAAGGTTTGGAGCTGCTCAAAACTTTTGAGCGGAGAAATGTATCCAACGCATCCGTTCTGCCATCCTCTAGGCATACGGGGGACACCTTTCTGCATCCGTTGTCATCCGTTACGCATCACGCTATTCCGCTATCATCGCTGCGCATCCGTGCAACTCGATATGCTCCAGTGGTAAACGGACGCAGGGAGAAAGCGGAAGGATGCAGAACGGCACGCGCAGGTGTTAGTAGCACGGACGGAGAAAGGTATGAAAGCGGATGCAGCACGCAAAGAAGCATTTAAAAGATGAAAAAAACATTTGCAGAGGGACCCTATCTCGATATTAAGGATGTCTAGGAGATGCCTAGAGATGCTAATAAGGATGCTGTCCCGTTCCGCATCGCTTTCCACGCGCTCTGCTCGTCCTCCCCCCGTCCGTTCCGTTTCCGTGTTATGCTCGCTCTGTTTCTGCCAACATTTTTGCCCCTCTTGAGAGCGGATAACAAGCGGATGAACATTTTTCTCGTCCGCTGTGTCCTTTTTACAAACGTTTTGCATCCGTTGGGCAGTGTGACAGGGCCTTAAGTTTTGGGTGGAGTTTGCAAAAATGCATTCAGTGGCTATAAGTTAGATATGTTTGATCTAAGAAATAGAAATCTACAGAATAGGATATCAATTTCCCAATAAAAATGATGAAAAGACATAGAAATGCTGTTATGCACAGAGGCTTTAGAATAGATTGCTGATAATGTTGGAAATAATTACAATGAATTTAAAATGAAGTATTTCTAAAACTATATAAAGAAGCATTTTAAATGCACATTAGAGTATGAGAAAATGTTGACTACCAGGATTTGATTATCCTGTAAGAGAATGAAGTTATTGGCACTGTGCATCAGGCTAATAACTCAATATAAGCTATTCAGAGATAACAAATTATTTCAAAAGCTGCAGAAAAGAAATGATATTGAAATTGTTATTAATTCATTCAGTGTTCCATCTTACTAATCAGTTTCTTTGCCTCAAAAATGACCTTGCTGTGATGAATTTGGGCTGCTTTGGTAAGTTGATTGCAGTTTATTTTTATTTATTTTTATGGTTGCACCCTTAAAAGTATCAAACATGTAAGTGAAAGAAAAAGAGAGAGAGAGAGAGAGAGAGAGAGAGAGAGAGAGAGAGAGTAAGAAAGAAAGAGAGAAAGTAAGAGAAGGAAAGAGAAAGAAAGAAAGAAAGAAAGAAAGAAAGAAAGAAAGAAAGAAAGAAAGAAAGAAAGAAAGAAAGAAAGAAAGTTATATGGCAAGCAGAACCTTAAGACATTTTGTCTCAAGTGAAGGAAATATACACATACACACACCAAATACAACAAGCTAAATCAGGACACTTCCCATTGGTGAAATTGTCATTAATTAGCATGCTCTGAAGAAGTCCTGTCAACCAAAATTCTCCACAGTAGAATAGAGTAGAAGATGTAAAAGAACAAGGCAGCTTGGCATGATCAAACTTCAAACTATACTATGAACCCAGTTGTCTGACTTGGATAACAGACTGGATCTTTTCATTTTATGAATGGGTTATCTGTCTTGTGGGAATGGGATTTCCACTAAATTCAAAAGGAATTACACACACACAAAAAAAGGATTTAACTGCATGTAAAAACTGTACAACACAAAACGTGGGATACCTCTGGTGAAATATGGCTCAGAAACAAGCAAATTAAATATTGTATGAATAAATAGATTGTGTGATTAAATTTCCTATCAAACCTGTCATCTTTTCAAAAAATGTTTCTGCACCTTAAATTTCTACCAAGTAGACCAAACTAGTTTTATTACATTTTAACACCTTCCAAGACACCCTACACTCTATACTTCTCATTAGAAAATTCATATAGAATAATGAAAATTAAATTGGGAGGCTATGCTTGATGTCTAAAATAATCTCATATTTAAAAAACCAATCTGACACAGAGTTTATCATGGAAATTATTTTGTAATTATATTTTTATTTATGGTTGGTACTATATTGAAAAATAGGTTTCTCTCAAGAAAAAGGTTTCTCTCAAGATAAAATTTTAACATTTAGGTCATAGATCATTTGTCAAAAAATAGATTTCATACTGACCCCTTTATACTATGCATTTTACTATTGTTGGTACTTGTATATTAATCTCATTTTAATAATAATCTGTAGTCTTAAAGTGACACTATTATTCTGAGAATTTGCATTTAATTTACTTAATCTTATGCTTGTAAATCTCTTGTTTATTTTGTGCTTTTCTCACTTGTCTTTTCATTTCATATTTAATTTGCTTTTTTTCTCTCTATTAAATTGAATAGTGGTTCAGCTACATAAGTAGCTATGGCAAAAATAGTCAATTCATTTCTGAATAAAGTGCCTAAATTGTTAAAGGTCTCTCTTTGAGAATGATAGAACTTCAAGTCAGAATACAATGACAAGGTTATTCAGAGAGAGCCTTGAAAACTCACAATGAAAGTTCAGAGACTGAAGGCCATAACACTTACATGTATTGCTATTCTGGATCTCTGTTAACGAGTAATTCAAGAGTTGTTAATCTAGCAGGCAAAACCATAATTATAAACACCTTCTGATCATTTTATCACATCTGATCTACAACAAACAGCATTGATATGGCACATTTCCAGGAATGTTCAACATTTCCAAGGATGCTTCCTGTAAGAGGTGCGTGTGTGTGTGTGTATGTGTCTGTGTGTGTGTGTTTTCAACACAGAATTTGTTTTGTTTTGATTCCTAATATTTATTAGCAAACAATGAAGTCTTATCGTTCAATCTTAATCAGCCAATGTCCATTACATATAGTAGCTCCTTACTTGTTGTTTTATTTATGTAGATATGAGATCATACATACATACAGTACATATATATATACATCCTTTTCAGAAAATAATTCATACTCCTTTCATTTATGTTAAACTAGTAATTTATCATTTTCTCTAAAAATACAGAAACCTCTCTTCTTTCCATAATTTTTCATAACAAAACTTTTAGTCTCATCTTTCAAATTGATCAGAAAAAAGTCCATTAGGAATCACTAGAAATAACATATTGAAATTTAATCCCAACAAACAATATCCCACAATTTTTTTCTTCATCTTTTCTCAGAAACTCCTTCATTTACCTCACTTCACAATTACCCTGATTAGCAGTGGAAATTCTGGTCCCAATTGTAACGTAAGTTCAGGACTACCTATATTAATATTCATGTTTAAAGTTTATAATTATTAAGATAATATAATCAACCTAGTCCTATAAATGCAATTAATGAAAAAAATGAAAACAAATATTTTCAAATTTCAATAATTATAAATCCTTTATTCACTTTATTCTTATTGGACTTATATGATTTATATCTTCTTTTTTTAAATATTAAAATAGCTATTTATTTCCTATTCTTAAAATATTTTAAACTAAATATTTCTTTAAAGTTGTCTTTTGAAACATGGTCCCATAATTCCCTATTGCTTTATTTGTTACAAGTTGTTCATGGACCATGGAATCTACATTGGAATGGCTTGTCATATCACCGTCAGTCAGAGGTCACTTCTAAACAAGAAAAAAAGCACACACCTCTATAGACCTGGAAAAACTTGTCCTTGTCAGACAACAGTGACATCAGAGTAGGCAATCAAATAGAGAAGAGAGACAGAAGAGTAAAAAAGAGGTAGAGATAGAGAAAGCAAGGCCAATTTACTTATTACCTGCAGTTCCATAATTATTTATCTTGTCAATTTTGTACAGTTGAAAGCATCTTTGAGTGGTTTCAGATTGAGCAGAAGATTGGGAGTATGAATGTGATTAGTTTCTTGAAAGAAAAGCAATTTGGAGAAAGGTGATCTTGAGAAGACAAACAGGTGGTTAAACAGTGTCTTCCCCTCCTGCCAGATGTCCCCTACAGCTGCTTTTCACCATTGAAAGAAGCCAACAGCAATTGTAGTTCCATCTGGAGAAGGAGGAAAAAGTCTAGACATTCATCTTCCATCATGCTGACAAGCTCTTGGCATATCAAGGATGTGATGACAGTTACTAAGGCTTGTAAAGTGAGAAGGATCACTAACAGTACACAATGAATGGATTTGTTCCCATTCCAACAGGAGAAAGGAAAGAAAAAGAAAAAGAAAAAAGAAGAAAAGAAAAGGCTTGAAATGATCTCTCTAGTTTCAAAAATGCCTGACTTGGCTCTGAATCAGCTGCAATTCTATTTTTACTTTTCAAAAGTAATCTTAAAGCATCCCTTTCCATCCAACATACCTAAATTATCCATATGCCATCCAGCATGCATTTCATGCTGCTATTATTCTCTATGATAAAAGATTCCTTATTCTAAACTTCTCTTTTCATCTTTGGGGAAATAATAATGAGACACTCACACAAGCAGAATAAATATATTTTACAGCATCAGGATAATTAACTATCAATATTCTGTAATAATAAAGGACTTATGGAAATTGTTTGAGGGGAGAAAATGTTCTTTTTCCGTTTCCCTTTTAATAAACTATTGCACCTACCATATAATAGGAAAAATTCTGTTTCTGTTTTTTGAGGAAGACAGCTTTTATTAAATTTGGACCTTGTAAATATTTCCTTTAGAAGAGATTATTTGATGGGGCAATTAACAATACCAAAAGACAATTGCCTACTGTTCTGCCTGTCTCGTGAAATAAGAGAGTACCAAGTAGTGGTTGGATTCAAATTTTTTTACTACCGGTTCTATGGACATGGCTTGGTGGGCGTGGCAGAGGAAAGATACTGAAAAATCTCCAGTCAGAGGTGGGATTTGCCAGTTTCCTGAACTACTCAAAATTTCCACTACTGGTTCTCCAGAGCTGGTCAGAACCTGCTGAATACCTCCTCTGGTACAAGGAACCCCAATGAGGAGTCCTTGGTACTCTCTTAGTTGCTTTTTCAATGCTGATGGTGTTACTTACACTAGTTTAGGTAATAAAAAATCTTAAAGAAAACAACCAAGCTCAGACAGCACCAACCCTGAGCTACAAATATTCTCCTTTGTTGCTATAAGCTGCAGCTAATCCCATTCATATCATGAGTCAAACAGTAAATGAGGTATTTTTCAGAATGGTTCAAGATCTTTCTGGAACACATTTCTGGACTGAGAAAGATATATTTGTGTTAGAATGCTGATACATTATTCACAGAAATAGAGGGTCCTATCTAATTCTTATTGAATATATGAACTATTGCCTTCAGCCTACACAATATATTCAGCAATACTTCTACTACAAAATGCAGGCTGCAATATTATGAAGGATTTTTTTTCCTCACTGACATATATACACATGTACATACCTGTCCTTCAAAATGTTTGTTTCTCAGTCATCAAATCATTTTCCTACTTTGTATGCTTTAATGAAAATCATTACACTGAATTGTCTGTCAGTAACTTCTTTTTGGACTACTTGTAAGCTCTTGGTCATCACTGATAGATTCTAGCCACCTTGTGTTAATCAAGTTGTTTAATTGCCTTTAATTTTTAAAATCATCACAGCCTTCTCCAAGGACTCGTGCTTTCATATTATGTATCCAAAACTTATGAGCTTTAGCCTTGTCATTAGTATCCAAAACCAATGAGCAATTGATTTTACAATATTTCATCTTGAATTGAATCTAAAATATTCTACAACTATTTCCAGCACAATCTCGGATCTAGCAACTTTTGATTTATGTGTTGCTTAATGTTTCTGAATGTTGTTGGATGGCAAAACTTTGAGCTTTATTTTATTAGCATGTGATACGTACAACTGTTCCATATTTCAAGCATGTTTTAGCACTGTCCTTTACTTAAAGTTATATGTAATATAGATTTGTCTTTTTCTGCCTTTTGGCTATGATTATATTTTCCATATATTACAGCAAAATATAAATGGAATTTAAATGGCATAATCTTAGAAAAATTGATTGGTATTTTATCAGTCCATGGACTTCCATATTAGTATTATTTTCCATGCCCTATTTATATTCACCAGAATGTCTGGCTCTTGTGCAGTGATCAGATTATATATATCTGATCTATTATTATATATCAGCAGTGTGGGGATATATATATTTTTTTCTTAAGTTTTCGCGGGTACTTACATGTATGCTGTTCAGCTTCCTTCGGGTATTTTCCCACGTCATTGTAGTTG